>VUQK01032471.1:0-14759 GCA_015106715.1 Bujurquina vittata
GCAAAACAGATAGACTTTGATTAAATCTGACACAACATGAAAAGAAATTGCTGGGATATGAGGTGGTTTGCAAAGCTGCTTGCAGAATTAGCAGTAACTCTGGGCGGGATTGCAGGATTAGCTTTGTGGCCTAAGCTAACACTACTGCTCAACTGCCACAAATGCTAGCACAGTAGGTTAGAGCAATCAGACTGTTTCACCGTGTATCCAGAGTTGAGACCAGGAAGCAGAGCTGCTATCTTCCACGCCTCTCTGCAGCTTCCCTCCTCCTGTCATCCTGCCATCCTGCTCCCACACCAAAAAACAAAAAATACCCCCCCCCCAAAAAAAAATAAATTAATAAAATTTTTAATTATAAAAACTCGCAAAGAAAGAATTATAACTGCACCCAAGAGTAAAACAATTAAATGTCAAAGTCAGTAAAATCTTTAATATCCCCTATTAATGGCTATAAAACATTAGGCCTCTAAGTCTCTGTTAGTAAATGATTTAATAACTGATCACCATATTAATTTTTTTTCTCTTACAGAAACGTGGTTACAGCAGGATGAATATGTTTGTTTAAATGAATCAACACTGTCAAGTTATGCTGTCAAAATCCTCGAAGCACGGGCTGAGGAGGAGGAGTAACAGCAATTTTTCACTGCAGCTTATCAGTCAACCAAAGATTCAGTTTTAATTCCTTTGAAAACCTGACCCTCAGCCCTTGTACACCCTTATTAGAAAACCTAAAAAACAGTTTTAGTAGTTTTTATCTTATCGTCCACCTGGGCCTTACTCAGAATTTCTATACGATTTCTCTGATTTATTTATTTTCATCAGACTTAGTTCACAGTTCAGATATAATAATTATTGAAGTTGATTTTAACTTCCATGTACTGTAGATTTTGAAAATAGCTCTTAAGCTTGTCCTGACACTATGGCACAGAAACTGAACATTTAGCAGTTGTTCCTGAAAACCCTCTTTTGTCTGATCAGTTTGAGATAAGATTTAAATTTACAATAATTGATCACACATCACTGGGGAATACATTCCAGTACAGTAGATGTCCTTTAGAAAGTGTTGTAATCAAGTTATCATTCAATCTTTGGCATGTGCCAGCACAAAGCAACAGAGCAATTACCTAATCTTTACTCCCACAGAAGTTGATTATCTTCTAATGTTTCACTACAGAGACTAGAATACTGTGCTGATATTAAAAGAATTGTTCTGCAATGGCTTGAATCTTATCTGATAGATTCCAGTTTGTTCATGTGGAGTTCCACAGGGTTCCATGCTAGAACCAATTCTATTTACAATTATACATGCTTCCCTTAGGCACTATCATTAGAAAAAACTGCATACATTTTCTTTGCTATGCAGATGATACCCAGCTTTATTCATGTATGAAGCCAGATGACACAAAGCAATGAGTTAAAATACATGCATGTCTTAAAGACATAAAAGCCCGGATAACCTCTAATTTCCTGCCTTATTTATTCATTGTGCTTGGCCCTAAAACTCTTAGAAACATTATGTCTACCCAGACACTTACTTCAGATGGCATTAACTTGGCCTCCAGTAATACCGGGAAAAATCTTGGAGTCATTTTTGCCCAGGATACATCCTTCCACATGCACATTAAACAAATACATAGGACTGCCGGATTGTGCAGTATCTCTGAATTAGAAACAGGTAGGGTTGCGTCAGGTGACCCTGAACCATCCCTTAGTTATGCTGTAATAGGGGTTGGCTGTTAGAGGGCTTCCCCGCCGCACTAAGCATTTCTCCTTCGCTCACCTCCTTTCACGCTCCATGTGTTCATACACCACTATTGTATTTAGAGGTTTAAACCAGTGTTAGTAATTATTTAACTCTGGCTCTCTCGTACATTGTCTCTTTTGTCCCATCTCCCTCTACTCTCTTCGCTGTCCCCTCACCTTCAGCTGGCCATGGCCTCTTCTTGAGCCTGGTTCTTCTGGGTGCTAATGTTAAAATTGAGGCTTTCCTTCCCACTCAGGAGGCCTGTCCTACTTCATCAGGCAAAAACTGTTTGGGGGCAAAGGCTTAGGTAATGGTCAGTTGATGGCAACTGCTATTTATAGAAAACATGCTTTTGGGAAAACTCATGCCTTTATCTTCAACCAACACAATTACCAACACCTCCCTGTGGACATTTGTTTGGT
The DNA here is from genome assembly GCA_015106715.1 of Bujurquina vittata. NCBI lineage: Eukaryota > Metazoa > Chordata > Actinopteri > Cichliformes > Cichlidae > Bujurquina > Bujurquina vittata. Next base: position 2,167 of record VUQK01032471.1, read on the forward strand.
TCTGCACAAAAAGCTCACGTCCTGAGCGGCAGTGTTCGCTGAAGACGTCTCCAGAGTCTAACTGGCACTGCCAAGACGCGACAGCCCTGTCAACACGCACTAGACTCTCCCTGCCTCCCTGGTGATTTTTTCCATGGTCTCTTTTTACCCCGCTTGCCCTGCCTCGTTCTCTCACACTTGTTAGCCTCCCTTCTCGCAGAACTCATGTCTTGCCTTGTCTTGCTCTCTCCGTCAATATCTGTGACATCACTTCTGTTGTTTGTTCTTTCTGTCTTGTTCTTTCTTTCACTCTCTTGCTTCTCTTTGTTCTCAATGTGCATCTTTGGCAGATAATGTGGTGGTTGTATCTCGGGTCATTGTTTACAGCTGTGATTGTGGGTCTAATGACAGACAACAGTCAATGGCTGTCATTGCTGTTTAGGGTCATGTTTTGTTCCAGAGCGATGTGTGTTGGCAGTATCAGGCTGTCAAGTTCTTTCATTTTTATTGCGCTGTTTTTCCCACTTGACTGCTGTTTGCTCTGCCTTTATCGCCACTGCTTTCTTGAAATTTCAAACCGATATTTCAAACAAGCATTTTAATGTAAAAACTATATCGGATTATGCCTTGTGTTTGTGCTCAGATGTATGGCCTCGGCCCTTTCCTGACTTTATTTTTGTTGGCACTGCATTTTGCTGTGGTTGTTTTTCTGCTGTTGATTTCACTGCTATGGGAAGTGAAGCATGGCACCGCCCTGCCCTGTGATGTCCTAGGCAAGGTGGTATGGGGTATGCATCTGCAGGGTTTCTGCGGCAGCGGTGTGTTACGTAAACAGTCTCAACACAGATGGTGCAGCATGCCGCTACACATGGCAGGTTCACAGCCAGGGGAGCTCAGCATCCTCCTCCCTTCCTCCTTTTCCTCTTTCTCTGTCTCATGTGTCTGTCAATGTCCTTTATTCTCTGTGTTTCTTCCTGTCTTCTGTACCTGCTGACCCTGTCTCTATTGGTCTGCCATGCTGTCCTTCTCTGTGTCTGTCTGACTGCATCCCTGTCTCTTCGTGTCTCTTTCTATGTGTTTCTCTGAACTGACAGCTACCTACTCCCACCACAGTTAAAGCATAATTGAAATGTAATACATTCACTTTATCCACTATTTTAACATGTTATGATAATTCTGCAGCTGCAAACAAACAAATGAATTTATATGCAAAAACAGTAATCAGTGTGTATACCCAAAATATTGGTACTCTAATACCCCAGCTCCCCACTGAAAAGTGTCTTTCCGGGAAGAAAGAGTTATATTTGTGCACCATAAACAGGTCATGGGAACATAGTTAGTAGGCAGGTTGTGGTCGTAGACACGTAAACATGGTCAAGATGACCTGTTGAAGTTCAAACCAAGCATCAGAACTGGAAAGAAAGGTGATTTAATTGACTTTGAATGTTGCATGGTTGTTGGCAGCTGGTCTGAGTATTTCAAAAACGGCTCATCTACTGGATTTTCCCACACAACCATCTCTATGGTTGCATGGATCCATCCTGCCTTGTTTCAATAGTCCAGGCTGCTGGTGGTGTAATGGTATGGGGGATATTTTCTTGGCACATTTTGGGCCCCTCAGTACCAATTTAGCATAATTGAAATGCTACAGCCTAGCTGAGTATTGTTGCTAACCATATGCATCTCTTTGTCACCACAGTGTGCCCATCTTCTCATGACTGCTTCTGTCATCTCAGTCAGTTTCTTGGCGTTACAATGAATCCACTTACTTAAACGGCCTCCGCAGTCACCAGATCTCAATCTGACAGAGCCCTTTGGGATGTGGTGGAGAAGGAGAGTCACATCATGCATGTGGCGCTGGCAAGAGGGGGCCAAACCCAGTACCAGTAAGCTGTACAGTACCTAACAAAGTCATTTTAAGTTTTATTTTAACTCAGACAATGATCTTTCAGTGAATGGCGGCTAAAGATTGATACTATTGGTATTATAAGACTGCTTCTCTGCGTAATTTTCTTTTAAATCAATGACTTCTGCTTCTGGCTCCAAATTTTGCCTCCATATGCATATTTTGTTGCACTTTCAAATAGGAAGTATTAAGATTTGTCTAAAAAACATGAATAAATAAATTCAATTTCATGACTGCAGATTGCAGACTGAGATAGACTCTGTTGTGTATCTAGTCATGGCAAAAAATTACAGTGATGTGTGTTCATAACACAAGGGGGACATAAAAGTGTCTCAAAAGGAACAAACGTTAAGGGTATTTAGTATTAGTATTAATGAAATGCAGATGTGTAGTTACTAGTTTAATACCTTGCAGGCCTGTACACTGACTGTTCTGACCATCTCTCCTGCTTTTCCTGCACTTTTGCTTCATTTGGACAGAAAAAAATTGATGAGAAATGAGCCTGTTTGTTTGTGCTGCATGTTCAGATGAAGATTTATTGACATTAGAGCGACTCTCACGCATTTACTGTTTAGTTTCCCTCTGTGAGTGTTTATATTTTATTTCATTTCTAATATTTAACTACTGCACATATGAAGTGAGACCCAGGGAATTGCTTTACAAATTTTCTCCTATCAAGGGCAACTGTAATTTAACATCCACCGATCCAATCCAGCTAGAACAACCTTCAGTCTTCAGCTGAATTTTCCCAGATACGTCCAGAAAGTGGTGTTTTTATTTTTATTGATGGCACTTTAAAGCAATCAGACGAGTGCTGCTATTTTCTTGCAATGGAGGAGTGAAATGAAGGGATGGAGTTAGAGAGTGGGAAGATGTGAGAGGAGGAGGGAAAGGAGGAGGAATATGAAAAGAGGGAAAGTAGGACAGAGGGATGACTGACTGTTACGGCCTCCTGGCTATTTTGTAGCTGTAGCTGGTCTAGTGTTGGACCTGATGGGGGAAGTTCTGCCCCCTAGTTCAATGAACACGGTGTGTTACAAACCAATCCGGCCAATTCAACACAGAGTTTCCTAAAGTTATGGATAGGGAATTAAATTTTCAGTCAAGTGATTACTGCTCTTCCATCTTCCATCCACAACCTGCCAAGCCTGATTAAATGCTGTCATGATGAATCTTTGAAATTAGGATGAACGAGAAATTTCTAGACTTAAAAACAACTGAAAGCAACAGAAGCTACAAAGCCTAAAAGGAAACAACATATATTCTACACATCAAGTGGTTATGCTTTCATGCCTGGCACGCACAGAAAAGAAAGTACAAATTATACATGCATTATTGTTCGAAGCTTTACCAGAGTTAATAAGGAATACGTTAACTCAATACATGCATACAAAACAAAGACAAATAGCTCTGCTTACAGTCTGTATTGAACCAAAGGCCTAATTTTTCACGATGCATTTTAGTCCTGAAAAGAAGGGTCAGTTTCTCGCCTAATTGATTGATAGAAGCGATAATTTTGATTATTAATCAGCTCTCATTTGGACAACTCTAAATCACAAGTATTAAGCTGATAATTTAACAGTAAAATCTGCAGTGTAAAATGTGCAGATATACATGGAAAAAGAGTATATAAGGCAACAATAGGGTTTGTACATTTCTAAAGGGCTCGAAAGTCGATATTTGAATGACCACCTTTTTTTCTTCAACACAGCCTGAACTCTCTTTGGCAAGCTTTCTTGTAATTTCTTGAAGTAGTCTTCAGAAATAGTTCTCCAGGTTTCATTATTGATCTTTTCTGATGAGGCTTTGGTGAACAGTAGATGGATCAACTGAAGGGCCGGATGCATCCCTCAGATCTGTGTCAGGTCTTTGCTGCATCTTTTCCTCTTTCTTGAGGACATATTTTCAGTTGCTGTTCATCTTCTGCATTGGAACAAATTGTGATTTTTGAGAAAGGCTGCTGGTAACAAAGTGCCTAAAGACACAATTGGTCCGTTATGTGTAGACACAATACTGGTTCATCCTTTGGGTTATGTGGCTCTTTTATGCTTAAACGATTCATAGGTCAGTGTGACGTGGCTTAACAAGCAAAAAACATTCCTCTGAAAATAGTCAGGTACTGTACAAGGAGTGGATTGAAAATGAGAACTATTGCTCAAGACCAACTTTAAAATATTGCAGTAAGTCTAGTCTTGCTCCTTGGAAGCAAAATAAATAAAAATGAGGGGTAGCTCAAGAGTTTTGCACAGCCCATCCCCCAAACAATATCAGAAAAAAATGCACGCACATTGACGATAAAGTACAAAATGTTCCTTTCCTCCTTTGAAGAGAGGGAGTTGAACTTGTTACCTGACACAGCAGCAGGCTTTGTCCAGCTACTGAAGTCAACCTGCTTCAGATATGAGATGACACATCAGAGGTCAGAGGACTGGAAGCAGCAAAGGGGAACAATTCACATCCTTACCTGTCAGTCTGTATCTGAGGTCTGAAGGGCTGCAATACCGAGCTTATAAACTGAAAAACAAAGCCCTTTTTTTATTTTAGCAGTGATATTAAATGAAGCACAGACAAGAACAAAGGCAGAGTGGATCCAGGGACAACCATGTTACTATTGTGTAGGCCACAGTAATGCAAACTGACTTCCCTTTATTTGGTGCTCCCATTCATCTAGCTTCATTTTCCTTGTGCCTGTATTTGTGTATCTGCAGGTATCTTGAGGTGAAAATACAGCAATATCACTTCCATCTTCTTATTTTAATATACGTGGTTCAAAGCAAAGAAAAAAGTAAACAGAAGTATAAAAAAGATCGGCAGAAAGTCAGATGATATTTTAGGATACGATTCCTCTGAAGTTCTCTATTAGTTGGTTTTCAGTCGAGGAAAAGATATGTGATAGCAGAGAGGAATGTAATAACATGCAAAGGTCAAGAGCTAGGCATGTCACATCCATCTGATTTGTCTCAGCATATTTCAGTCTGACCTTGACCCGTAGTTTCTGCATGTAGCCTGATGACTATCTGGACAGAAAGTGTAGACAATACGTGCTTCACACAGCAGATAATGCTATCAACATCTGTCACACTGACAGTGTGAGGAAGCTCGTGTGTATTCACCAGGTAAATATTTGATTTCCGCCGTTTGTCTTCATGACGCGTGCAACAGACATGACGGGTCACGTCTAAAAGTAATCAATGCACGCGCGTTGTCAAATGCTTTTTGAGTGTCTCTAGTTTAAAAGTCCTACTTAGCAGCAAAACATCCTTCCTTAATTGCGTTTAAGTGCACTTAAGGCCGACGAGGAAAAGTGCGTCAGTGGCGCATTCCTTCCAGACTTATTTATTTATTTATTTCTAATTGGGATTTGATCGTTGTTCTCGGCATTTCTTGCACTGTGGCGGTCTTTAAAGAGTACTCCACTGATCTGGTTTCCAAATCAGCGTGACCTACATTATTGCTTCTCATGTCTTCTTTGTGAAAATGTGATCCCTACATTACCCACAATCCAACACTGCAGAGATTTCGCTGTACAGTGTGTTAGCAGATGCACACTCACCCATCCAAATCATTGAATTCCGGTTCCCTTCCATGGCTACAGGTGTATAAAGTCCAGCACCTATGCATTCAGACTGCTTCTGCAAACATGTGTGCAATAATGGGTCGTCCCTTTGCGTGTCAAAGCAGATGAGCAAAAACTTTTGGCAATATAGTGTATACATAAGAGAGCGGCCTACAGAGGTCAACAGTCTCACTTCTTTCAGTCTTATTTGTTTTCTAACGTTGCGGTCTTCATGCCGGCTAAACGTTTATCAGATTCAAACAGTTTTTGAGAAGGAACACTTCACAGATTCAAATTGTTTTCTCAGCTAATTACATTCAATCAACATTCCAAATCTATAGAGGTTCCTTTTGTCTCAAAACCGTGCAGTCATACAGTTATACTTATTAAAAAATCTGATAGGAAACTGTGAATATAATAACCACTGTCACAGACCAAGCAGCTTTAAAGAGGCCGAACCAGTGGAAAAACAGCAGGAACAACAACAGCTATGGTGATAATGGATTCAGACAGATCTGACTGATTATTTTTTTCTTTTTATGTTGGGTTTTTGTTGACAAAAAAACGATACTTTTGAGTGTTGCTTTGCTTCTCTTTCAACCCCACTGAGAAGGACTTCCTTCTAAGTGGAGCTGAATCCTTAAAGCCGGGTCACACTGGCCTAGAGCAACCAGCAGTAACTAGGGAAAAATATGTGCGCCGACTGCTGTTGAGCAGTTTCTCTCAGCTGCTGTGAAATTGATCGCTAAAGGCCCATTCCAAATCAGGCCTAGAGACTGGTCACTAAGGAAAAATGTATATTCCCCAATCGGTTCGCAAGGGGTTGATGGAGGTTGGTGGCAGTTGCTAGAGTAAAAAAAATTGGTCACAAAGAAGTATATAGTGGTGCACTGGAAACCTCCTTGCACTTGCATTGGTCTCCAGCAGGTTGCCGCAGTCGCTAGTACTGCTGACATATCTGCAAACACAAGTGGTAGTCAAACTGTGAAAAGTAGGATACAAACTGGAAACAGAGGCTGTTTGACTTCAAAGAAAAAGGTGCAACTTTCACTATACTGTAGCTCACAGCATTAATGGGGCGTGTTTGCACAGAAGTCTGCATCTTTCATGCAAACTCTGGGCAATCACAGCAATCTGCAAGCAACCAAAGCAATGACAAGAAGGTTTTTGGATTTCCCAACAGATCCCAACTGCCAGAAACCGCTTGCCAACCGGTCGGGAAAAATAAATCTTTTTCCTAGCGACCGGAGGTTGCAAGCACGTCTGCGCTTGTGCGACTCGGGGCTAAGTTGTCCTGTTTTTTGTTGAAGAAACAAAATTTTTGCAGTGATCCTTGTGTACCTGTGCCATGATCTGTGAGTTTGTTATTTTGTGAGCCTTCCCCCGTGTGCCTTTCTACGTCAAGTTTGAATATGTTAGTCTCTGATTTCCTGTCTTACTTTGATAGCTGGTTGTTTGTGTCTTATGTCTGGTTTGAGTTCCCCTGGCTTGTTGTTTTTAGTGTTTTCAGTTGTGGCTTGCTACCCAGGTGTTTCCTATTCCCCTGACAACCCCTTAGTGTGTCTGTGTGTATAAATAGTGCTGTGTTCCCTTTGTCTTTTGTTACAGCATCTGTTTATCCTCTTGGCGTGTTTCTCAGCATTTCGCTTGCATGCACGTTGCTTTGTTCATGGACTTTGTTTTTGTCGTTTTGATTGCTGGACTTCTCATCCACCAATAAAGGTGTGTTCTTTGTTTACCCCGTCTGCTTCCTGGGTCGTAATTCTATGCTCCACGGTGGTAACTCCCAATAACAGTTTAGATATAGTTCATGAATGTGGTGAATCAAAATAGATTGTTTGGCAACATTTATCTTGATATTTGTGTCAGAAATGTATCTTATTGTTTTGTATGTGTGATTGTTGTTCCTTGTGTTCGCCTCAGGTTTTTGTCTGTAATGATGTAGGGAGTCAGAAAACACTGGAATGTTTCGTTTTATTTTCATTGTAAAATAAAAACTTGCACTAAGAGGCTTAGGCCTGTTTGCAGCACTTTGCATGCGTAGAGAGAGAGCATGAGCATGAGCATGGCCCCGAACCTGCAAAACAAACCAGCAGCATTCTTGTTACATTACGCCCTAAAATTGGGATGGTTACATCAAATCTGTCAACTCAGAAAGGAAGAACATTTCATTCTTAGGACCCTCCTAATCCCTTTGACTGCTCTCTTCAACCCCTCACTCCACACACACGCGCACACACACGCACACACACACACACACCACATGGGCTGAAGCTTCTGAGCATGCTGCCCCCATCACATCCACATTATTACACAGCAGCTAATCCTGTTGCCCAAATCCCACTACCTTGGACTCCTCTGAGAAAATCCTATTGGTGCTGCACATTTCTCCATACGATTTAGCATACAGGCATCCACTGTCCTCCAGACTGCCTTTGTCTCCCTCCAGCTTGCCTTTGCAGATGTTTTCTCCTGTAAATCACCCCCTAAATCCCTGCACCCCATCTATAATCAATAATGTCTCAAGTTTATTATTGCGTGCATTGTTGCACAGAATATCTCAAGCACACACAAAAAACTAACAGACAAATGGGACGCTCGGCGCCTTTCTTTCCCTGCCTTCCTGCCAGTCTGTTGTCTCGCTGCAACTAAACTTAATGGTTAATTTATTGTTCTGTTTGTTTATTGATAGAGTTTTAGTGAAGAATTCATGAGGCCGTATTCATTGCTGTGCAACTCAAGTGTTCGTTTCTAAGAGAGAAGAGAGGATCACCTACATTCAATCTGCACAGCTTACTCCATAATTCACTGCATGATGTGGGTGCCTGTGACATTTCAAGTGTGCGACTGTCTTGTACGGGGATGCGCAAGTTCGGGATTGTACACGTCTGCCCAAATGTGTGATAGCTGACAGGCTTTTCTCAGTAGCCAGATGATGTTTCAGTGTGTGCAGCACGGCAACTGCTCCAAGAATCCTGTGCCAACAGCATGGATTACGTTGCGTGTAAGCGAGAGGATGTGGAGGATGTTCTGTGCTCTCTGCTCAACTAAATACCTGTAAATGCTTTATTAGCATCATGGGATTTCAGAAAGATTGAATGGTTAGTTGTGCTTATGCTGTCTGTCTCTTACTCTGTAGTTTTCAAAGTATTCCTATTTTATGTGTAAGAGACTACTATGGATGGGGACAGATTCAAGTGATGTGTTTGCCAAGTGGATGCAAAGCATTTGTGTTCAAATGAGACAGTAACACTAGGCAGGAGCCATGCGGCAGATAAAGATTATTATCTATGTACTATTATATTTTATTTAGGAATATCTGATTATCCTTTTTTTTTTTTTTTAGAAAAATTTTAATATTCTTTTTTTTTTTTTTTTTTTTGCACAAACAATGCAGGACAGTTGGAGGACTTTTATAGCTTTAAGTAATGTCCTGCAGTCTTCCTTGTTGGACAACTTATACTGAATGTTGCCACAGGGCACAAAGATCTGCAAAACGACTTGCTAATGCTAGCAAAGCGTAAATCTGTGGGTAATAACTCAGTGTGACTCAGATGAGAGTTTTTACATTTTGATCAACTCAGGCCTTCAGCCATCTGGATTTTGGCATTTGGATAGTCCTAAAACTGTAAAACAAAAATAAGCCTTTGACGAATGAGAGCAATCCTCCACATTCACTCTTCCCCCTCAAAGTGTGTGTTAACCTGCACGGCTGTCTTTGTGAGGACCAGCTGGAGTTTTGGATCGGTGTTAAGAGCATCCCTGCCCCGCCAGTACGCTAGGGTCTACTTGTGTCCACGTGACAAAAATCAAGTGATGGTCACAATGCTCTGTGCACGTGTCTTGAATAAAGCACAACAGGAACGATTACTCCTGGTGTCTGCAGCTGCATGTGTCTGCGTCTGAGTATGTTTGCTCCTTTAGACCTCCTGAGTGAGAACACAAAGCAGCTGCAGCTTAGGAGGTAAAAAGGGTCCGGTGGGTGCTCTATGACATAACAGCGTAGGATTGTGTATGTATGTGTGTGTGAGAGCGAGCGAATGAGTGTGAATGTTGTTTTTAGTGTCGAGCACTTTCAGTTGTTGGGTTAAACAAGAAAAGTGATAGATTGATGTGGTTTATTTTAGCAGGTCCTTACTTTGTGTCACAACTTCAAAGAGGTGTTTTAGGTTCAGTTAAAAGCAAGGAATTATCATTTTGCTATAATCATTGACGATTAGCTAAAGCAATGCCGTCCAAATTAACTGTAGCAGCTTGCTTGTGCCCTCTTTGAAGCTTAAGGTGGACATTTCAGGTTCGGTTTGCATGAGTAACCCCATTCTGTACTCACTGGCCACTTCATTAGTAATTCTGAATCTGTGCCTTAATTCTTCCTGACACAGATTCAATAAGGTGGGAAAATTAGAGATATTGTTCCATGTAATTACAGGATACACAGTTGATGCAGATTTGTGGGCTTAATGCAGATCTATACTGGTACACTGTAGCTGGTGGTTGTGGCCATTTCAGCACAATGGTCTCATTGTTCAAGACAACAGTTTGGGATGATTTGAGCTTTGTAGCATGGCCTGCTATCCTACCGGAAGCAGCCATCAGAAGATAGGTACACTGTGGTCAGGGATAGGCATTACACTTGGGAAGCCTATGGCATTTAAGCAATGCTCAGGTGGTACTAAATTCTAAATGGACTGGTACTTATATAATGCTTTTTTACCCTAACTGAGCACTCAAAACACTTCCAATTTAGAAACCCCATTCATGCAATCACACACACGTTTCTTGTTTTTTTTCCTCCATACTAACATTCACACATCTTGTCCCATTCTCTGGATCACAACACAAAACTAAGTTGAACATGAGGAGCAACAAGAACAACCTCCTGGCTAATTTCTTCTTTTTCAAACAATTTTCTGTGAAACCCTAGAGATGGTTGAGTGGGAGAATCCCAGTAGATCAGCAGTTTATGAAATACTCAGGCTAACCCATCTGGCAATAACAACCATGCCCCACTCAGAGTAATTTAAATTGCCTTTCTTCCCCAGTCTGATGCTCAGTTTGAACTTCAGCAGGTCATCTCCATCGTGTCTGCATGCCTAAATGCGCTGAGTTCCTGCCATGTGATTGGCTGATTAGATATTTGAGCAGCTGAACAGGTGTGCCTAATGAAGTATCTGGTGAGTGTATGTTACCCACAATCAGCCGCCAGCAGTATTCTTCCCTCCCACTGGTAGTCACGTCCACTGCTCATGTAAAGGCTGAAGGAGGTTGGCAGAGACGGCAGTTTTTTTCACCTGTGATTGCTAAATTTCACGATCACATTGCAACATTGCTGCTGGTCATTTCCCGTGTATGCATTAGGAGTTAGGAAACACAATGTGCCAAAGAGTGTCCTCACAAAAGTGTGTGTGTGTATTTCTAACACGTTTATTCTTCCTCCTTCTTCATTAACCTCCAGTCTGAACCCCGTTTGCCATCGCTCACAGAGAGGTCTCAGGTTTAAACAAGTGCAACAGTTTTCATCTCAGTAAATGCCTGCAGGTGTGGTTGATTCTCAGAAAGGGGAAGCACAAAGACTACCTTGCTGAAGGTTTCATTGACCTCTGAAAAATAAATTAATTAGGTGCACGGCAGCTGCAACGGAGTGATAGAGACCTTTTTGGTAACTGGTGGTAAACTGAGGAAGATAAATGGCCAGTTAAATGAAATTACGTCAAGCAGATTTGGCCTCTCTGTTATTTTATCAAAGCGACGCTCGCTGGTGTCAGCTATAATCAAATCATCCATTTCTTTGCACATTTGTTGTTTCTGATTTATCACATGTGAAAGGACCATCTCAGTGGTTTGGGAAGCTGTACTTTTGAGTGCGTTTGTCTTAATCAGAAATGAGGAGGAAGGACTCTCAGAGCGTCACCCCATCCATTAGAGCTACCGTGCCACGACCCTCTCCGCACACTTCACAATATTTAGATGATCACGAACTACGTGAGAGATGGTAAAAGCTGTTACGCATTTGTTGTAAATGAGCTTGTCTCTTAGGAGTAAACAGAACTCTGTGTGTGTGTGTGTGTGTGTGCGTGTGTGTGTGTGTGTGTGTGTGTGTGTAAGCGTGCGTGTCTGATCGAATATTTCAGACGGAGCTATTTGTTCTCTCAGGCTCAGCAGATGTGGGCCCTGCAACTAATACAGTGGTGAAAAACACTTTGCAACATGCATGATTACCACCCATTCAACCGGTGTGAACTGCTGTAATCGTGTGATCCATCAACTAATATGCAGCATGTGCAGGAGCCATGTGTGAAACCCAGCGGGAACGCACGGCGATGCACTGGTATACATTTGCAAATTTACCCTCTTCTCACAGCTCTTTATTATGAAGAGCTTTGGGTTTAATCCTGCAGAGTTAATATGTTTAAATATGTATATGCTCAAGTATGGTTTCAACATCAGTTATTGAAGTAGCAGCTCAAAGCCATGTTAATACTTCCATTTTTATTTCAGCTGCAAATGCTGCAAACTCGTACCGAAGCAGAGACGTGTTGATATTTAAATTCCATTCAGATTGACTGTGTTAGTAATATTCCAGCAGCAGACTTAACAGACTCTTGAACATTTCTAAAAGTATGACTTGTCCTGTTAATTGTTTCTCAGTCTGGGATGTTAATTTCCGCCAGAGGACTGAAAGGACAAAGATGACATTCTTTTAAGTTAATTAGAAACTAAGTCGTTGTTGTTGTTGCGGTGAATGAAGTTATCATCTTGTAGCAAAAAGTTTGGCCCGTTTGGCACCAGAGGAGAGGCATCGGGATCACTGAAGTCATTCAAACAGTTCTCTGTCACGCCAGCATAGCGCTTTGCTGCTAGCGTGACCTGCGTCTTGAATTATTATATTTTCAAAATTCCAAAAACAGAGAGGTTTGCATCATTGATATGATGGTGAAATAAGAAATGAAGTAAATAAATAAATGATTGACCTCATGTTCAGTATCAGTGGTTTTGGCCTAAGAACCAGTGGTGTTAATAAAGAGCAAAAAAAAAAAAAAAGAGCTTGTTTTTAATGACAAAATAGATCCCATTAACTCACATCTGATTTTTCTTTTTCGAAAACTTCCTGCTCGTCTGAAAGTGTTTTTTTTTTTTGACGGAACAAACCTT
>VUQK01032472.1:9368-21148 GCA_015106715.1 Bujurquina vittata
CTACAAACACCCAGCTCTGAAGTCTGAATCAGGTGTAAGCTGGAAGACAAGGCTGGGGGAGGGGGGGGGGGGTCTAGGCTCCCCTGCCCAGGACGCCGCCCCTGCCAACTGGCCCCAGATAAGCGGAAGAAAATGGATGGATGCTTGTATTGTATTGTTTTGATGCATATCACGAATTGTTGAGCAACGAGCATCGTTTATAGTGCGCGGACAATGCGCCAACTTTTAAGTCACAATTTATTTGTTTTACATGTTATTTTCTCACATTCAATGATGCGTAAAAAGCGTTTGCAGTAACAAGTTTTCATTTATCTAACATCAATTGATTTTAAGGTTTTTTTTCTTCGTTGTTTGGAGTGTACCATACTGTGGTCATAATGCGTGGTGCCACACAGTTTAGCAGCAGTTTAAACTGAGATTCATTATAGAAGAAGGCTTTTTTTTTTAAAGACAGTTTTTGACATTGTCCCTTAAACAGGCACAGAATTTAGTGTTTCTTAGTTTTAGGCTAGTCGGTTAGTCAGTTTTTTTTCTCTATTTAGTCAACTAATAAATTAGTCACCAGGAACATCCCCACTTAGACACTGAAATCAGCACCGACCTGTGCATCAGAGCTCCCATCTGCAGCTCCTCCTGTGGCATCTCCACTCTCCCTTCCCACCGCTTGCACCACATAAACCAGTATCAGTGCCTGGGCTGTTACCCGTGTCAGCCAGAACACCCGCAGCACATCAGGAAACCGGATCCTCTTCCATGTGTCTTCCAGCAGCAGCTGAAGCCCATAGATCCTGTACATGTGCCGTATAAGCAGGTAGACGTACCGACATGAATAGTAGAACCATTTGAGCCTCGTGGTGAGGCAAACAGCTGTATTAACAGCCAACATGAGGCCTGAAAACATTGCCAGCAGCTGCCTGGTGTCTGCAGGAAGTTCAATCATGAGTCCCCACAGAGGGATCATGATGTCCAGAACCGCCAGTGCAGCACACAGAGACTGGAGGTTAAGCAAGAACACATAGCCAATCCCAAAGAGGAGCTGGACAGCAGCCATGCCCAGCCACAGTATGGGCCCATTTCTAGGCAGCAACCTGAACCCCAATGCTGCTTTGTAGTAGGTGCTGTAGAAGTCCATGTGGGAGGTGGCATAGTAATTTATGAGGACTGCTGCCGTGCCAAGGAGGACAGCAAAGAATAGCGTGTAGAACTTAAACAAGGCTTTCTGGGAGAGGAGCAGCACCACTGTGGAGATGACAACACCTAAGACAGAAACACACCAGAGAAGAAGTCAAAAACTGGAAATGGTAAATATTTCTCACTGCACAAACTACAAAATGAACAGATGTCAGGAACAGATTATACAGTTGTCCTTCCCTGTATTGCAGAGTCTGTGCTATATTTGCAGGATTTTGAGTATATAGGTATATATAACTCCCTATAACTATGTTCATCACTTGCACGTAGAGATCAGTTATGTCTAAGGCTTTAGTGGGGATTGAAGTTACAGCCGAGGGTGAAGATACTGCTCAACATGAAGAAGCGGTGCCGTCAGAAGAGCTATAATTCTCTTCTTGGCTGTGCAGTACTGTACATTCATCTCATCGTCATCACCTTCATCGCCATCAGTATGGCACGGCTACATAAGTCATCGTTTTCTGGTGTGGAAGCCTTTCCAGTAGCTCCCCTAAGTTCCTCCAAGATCAATAAAATATCTATCTGCATCATTGAAGTTGTAGAAAGAGAGTGGGAAAGTCTGTGTAGATTCTCAGTCATCCAGGTCATCGTAGTCTCTGGAGCTTGAAAGAAGGCAACTGAACTTCTTTTTTTGTTAGTTGAAGACGTTTCGCCTCTCATCCGAAAGGCTTCTTCAGTTCTCAGACAAATGGTGGAGAGACCCAGGTATTTAAACCCCTGTGGGCATAGTACCCTGGAGGTGGGGACTTCAACTAACAAAAAAAAACAAGTCCAGTTGCCTTTTTTCAAGCTCCAGAGAGTGGGAAAGGTTTATATTATAGTCTCTGGAACATAACCTCACGATAAGTGAGGGATCACTGTATTATACAGCAATGAACTTCTTAAATCTTACAGTGTGACTAATACCACAAATATCAGAAAAATACTCATGAAAATAAAGAAAGCAATGTCTTTCACGGTCCATGTAACACCACATTTGCCCTTGACAATACTGCGGGCCTACTGAAGAGGACCTGAACCAAACTCAGTATTTTGGGTTCTCAAATATCTGGCTTTGTGACCTTTTTCTTGTACTAAACAAAAAAATATGGGTCAATAAACAAACCCAACAGTGGGATCAGTCATTTTAAAACACCTAATCTGGCTTCCCGTCCAGAGCTCTTCGCCAACACTTTCAGAGCTGCTCAAAGGTCCGCAAACTGTAAAACAGAGTTATATAACTTGTTGCCTTACCACAGAGGTTTTCTTCTGTTAATGAAAAGGTCATTTTAAAAGAAGCGCTTTTATGAATTTTAGTATGCAGATTAAACGGTGAGCCAGGCTGCAAAAACAGACATCAATAAATAAATCTTTTGTTAGTAGCAGCTCTGGGTATTACTGTAATCATTGTTTTTGAAAATGTCAAAATGTAAGACTACCGTCTCAAAACATAAGAACTGGGTGTCGAGGGGCAAAGGCTGTGCATAAAGTCTCTTTCTTAAACTGAGACACCAGGTCAACGTAGGGAAGTCACGGATATCGCGCAGAGTTCAAAACAGAGGAACCAAGTTAGAAGTGACGTGAGTGTTGTCAGGTACGACTACGAGCAGAATATCATCAGTATCTGTGTCTTCTGTGTTTTCATTGCGGTCCCAGACAAAAACCAACACCACCAATAAAGAAACACCTGATGGTGCAGTCGTGAGTGACTACGGGTGGAGGTGAAGGAGCTAAACAGCGTGTCACTCCCTCTCTTACACACACTTGCCCCAGCTTAATCGGCTCTTTAGCCGGTCTGACAGGTGACACGGCCCCACGCAGCGGCCCAATGTCACGGCTAACGCAGCTAGCTGTTTGTCGCTGACACAAAGTAAGATATCGTGTGGTCTATAATGCTTACCCGTAACTCTGAGCAGCACCTTTCCCACCACCCCAGCCCATCCCGAGCCAGGGTCGTAGTAAGAGTTAAAAATGGCGTCGATAATAAAAATACAAGGAACTCTTAGAGCCACGTCTAGCACCACCAAGGCCTGCTGGCCTATCCGCGCTTGGGCAGACGCCATGCGGCTTCGTTGGGGGGCTTACAGTCCCTCAGAACACTGGCTAGCCATGTAACGCTGAAATGCGTGCCGAGTCACCCGGCGGCCCTCCCTGGTCTTTGGTTTCGCTTTGCCCGAGGTCTATTCGGCAGCTGCAAAGCTGCTGTCCGCCATGTTCATCCAACGTAGCCTCCTGTTGCTTCTCCGGGTTAACGTTCCCACCCTCCGAGTTAGCGCCGGTAGACCTCAGGCTGCCATCACAGCCGGGGATGCCCGCTCTCACAAATCCGAGCAGGCATCTCTGAAGCGCACATTTGTCGCCGCCGGGAGCCCCGCTGAACTCCAAGGACCACACAAGTTGCTGGGCTGTTCCAACGTAATGTGTCACAGCCTACGTAACATTTCCTCATAACTTTAAAATTGCACCGCGTCTTTTTTTTTCTTACTTAGATAGGAGTTGATGTTGCTTTCAGGTTATTTTATGCTAGTTTAGTTGCATACAAATACAAGATAAAGTCTTCAGCGCCTATGATTTTCAAAGTGTCAAATGTAAAACAAAGTCGATGTATTTCCGGTTCACTTGTCGCACCTTTTCTGTGGTTAAATATATGATTGCAAAATATGCATCAATATGGAGCGGTATTTTCTATAAATGGCCTCAAAAACATGTTTTTCTAAACATGAAGAGTGATATTTTCCTTACGGCAATTTTTTTTTTTATTTTGCATTAACAGATGACTGTATATCTGTATCTTTATCGTGGTAAACACTAAAACGTTTGTTGTATTTCTTGTTGTACCATGTACAACAAAGGGCAATTCGAAATATAACAAAAGTAAAACTGAATATACATAAAACACAAATGGCGCACAAACAGATTAACAAAAGTGTATTAATGGCCTGTCAGTGATTCTGATACTGTTATTGATCATGAGCTTGAGCTGAAGAAGACTTTAACAGTGTTGTTGTAGATTGTGTTGGCCAGCTCCAGTGGATCCTCTTCCCTTGCTGCTGCCATCACCTCCAGGACTTGTCTACAAGAGACAAATAGTGAAATCCTAAAATTAAAGGTTTGTTGGATTTAAAAGATTTTACTTATGTTAAATAAAAATGCTGAGCGTATCCATTGATTCTATAAGCTTTTACATCTTTACTTGTGTCTTAAATAACTCACATGATATGGCAGGGCTCATTCCTGTCCTTCAGACAGTATCCTGCCTCCCACTTTTTTTTGGTGGGAAATGTAGTTTTAATATATTTGGATCCAGCATGAGTGTTCTTCACACCACACCACGGGGCATCTGGAAAAGAGCAAGAAGGTATAAAGCCATAAGCAAAATTAATATAATGTTCAAAGACACCTACCTCATCCTAAATGTCCAGAAGACCAAATGAATTAAACTTTATTGATCCCTTGGGGAAGGTCCCATCCGAGAAATTATGGAACACGCTCTCCTGGCGCAAACAGATGGAGGTGGATTTTCGTAGGACTGGCGTGGCACCCCCTCCTCTCTAACATGAGGGAATAGCAGTGGAAATGGTCCTTTCCATCAAGTACTTCAGTGCACACCTCACTAACATGCTCTCCTGGCGCACCAACACCACAACTGTAATAAATTAAGCCTGTCAACTTGTACTTCCTGAGGAAGTTAAAGAGGGCCGGCCTAAAGACAGACATCCTCAGGTCCTTCTAAAGCTCTGTGGTGGAGAGCGTTATCACCACCTGCCTCACTGTGTGGTGCGCTTGGTGCATGGTGGCAGAAAAAGAGGCACTGCAGAGAGTGGTTAAGTCTGCACAGAGAACCAATCTGATCAAAGACATCTACACCACCAGATGCAGGGAAAGAACTCCATTCACTGGGACCACACCTGGACATGGACTTTTTACCCCTCTCCTGTCTGGAAGGAGGCTGCACTGCATCCGGGTAAAAATATCTAGGTTGGAAAACAGCTTCTACCTGGATGCAGTTAGACTACTGAACCATTCCACCCCCATAGACTGGCCAGGCACCCCCGACACCACACATATTTATTTTTATTACTCTAATCCTATGTTTGATTTTCACCAAGACCTGAGAATCTACATTTCGTGAACACTGTGTCACATAGTCTAAATGACGATAGAGCCTGAAATAACTGTAATAACAGCAAAAACATGTATATTTATTGATGCACAGACTTATTTTAACCTAAAATATCCCCTGACAGATGAGACAAGGCTTCAAACCAAGGTTCACACCGTTATCAAACTCAGGGCCATAGTTTGTCAGACAAAACGTAAACAGACTAACTCACCCGTTTCTATCATGAGCCTCTCTGTGGGGATCGACTTCATGGCGTCAATGTTGGCCTTAGTTTTTAAAGAACTGAAAAATGCAGTACTGTTAAACACCTAACATGGAACTGAAATTCACTTCATTTCTCAAATGATCTCACCATCCATTTATTCCAATGTAGAGGTCCAGGTCAATGAGGGCAGCAGCATCTTTTGCAGTTCCATCAAAAGAATGAACCTGAAAGTAATAACAGAAATAAGCAGCTAAACTGTGATCTGATTATCCACATTGATTTATTAAGTGACTCAGTAGCTTTTTAAATGTGCAAGTAATGGTTTGCAAATGAAATGTAATGAATGAGGATCAGGCTTCTTTGTGAATTTATCCAAACAAAAATATCCCCTGCACATAATTTGAAATATTAGGCTTTTATTCTGTTCATTTCACAGTGAGAATTGTAACATCACAAAAATAATTTTCACAGAATTGCAGATTATATTGCACCCCCAGGATCCCTCCATGCAAAGCACACTGTTAAAAAAGTAAAATCAAAATTGTCCTTACTACTCCTCCAACACATCGGTCTCGATTTCTTTTCATGATGTCTGGAAACAAACAACGACAAAAAAAGAGATCAAACGGTTTGCAATGAAAATCCTGTTGCTGATTTAGATCAGATCTCTGGTTCACAAACACACCAATGAACTCCTGATGGGAGTTTCTACAGTGGAGGAACATAGGCAGCTTGGTCTCCTCTGCCAGGTCAAACTGCTTCTCAAAGTATCTGTGATAGACCAGAAGGAGCAAAAAGAGGAAACAATGAAAAGTCAGGTAATGCCAATTAAGACAAAGGTAGTGTTTCTAGAGACTTCTAAAGATTGCAGGTTTAAGGGATTTCCACGAAGGCTCCACTTGTCAGGCTGGGAAGGAACGTCCACATTTTAGCAACAGTCTATGGAGTCATGAACAAACCATAATGTCAGAAGCAAATTAGAATATTTGGAGAAAAAGCTTTTAAACTTTTTTGGTGTAGAGTCAACAAACTTTAGAAATGGCTTCTATCACCTTTCACTGCTAATTCACCACTTTTAGTCACTATTAAAATTCCGAATGTGATATTAGAAAAATGGCTGTCAAATGGCAAGGTTTTCTTCTTTTTCAAAACTTATTAAAAACATACAAACTTACTTGAGTTGAGTTTCTTTTGGACAAAATTCCAGCCTGTCAAAGTCTGAAACAAGGAGAAAAGAAACATTTTAATAGCATGTATAAACCACAGGGAGGAAAATTAATAAGATGTAAACCTAACACATCCATTTACACATCTAGTAGTTCACAAATGCCATGTTTGTGTGTACACACCCAGTCCACACTCTCCGATGGCCACTACCTTTCCTTTGTGTTCCCCTGCCAGTTCCCTCAGCCCTGTGAAGTACTGGGATTCTCCATTTTGTTCAAACTCACTGCAGCGGGTGGGATGGCAGCCGACTGTGCAGAAGAACTCCTCTGTGATAAAGGAGAGAAGCTGTTAAAGGTCTGACACTCCGAAGGAAGTGTTTAGGGAGTTTTGGCTAATTCTGACCTTGAAGAAATAAAACAATAAAAAGGTTTCTGTGTGTGTTTCAGTGAAGATCTTGAGATTTACAGAGCCAGAAAATCAAACACAAATCATTCGGTTGCACAAACTGTGTTGTCGACATTACCTCTGGTTTCAGCTAATTTGAGAGCTTCCTTGCTGTCTTCAATGCTTCCCCCTGTGATTATAAACTGTAATGAAGTAACATATTACAAATGAGACCAAATACATTTAAAATGCTATATCTGCAACATGCACTCACATACACAAAAACTATTAGTGTACTTTATATAGATTATATACAAAATGTCATTAGCTTTAAAGGCATGCAATTGTCACTCAATGAGGATTTATCCTCTGGAGACCATTCAAACTTTATCATGATCCATCCAACAGTTGTTAAGATTTCAAGAGCAATGATCATTAGTTAATGGATGGAAAATGACTTAGCTCCTATGCTTATGTCTTATGCTTATGGTGGCAAATTGATCCTGGGTGAGCGGCCAGACAAAGAGGCCTGGCCCCGTATAAGCGGAAGAAATGGATGGATGGATGGAAGGAACAACATGACAGAACCTCTGAAGATGTCACCTTAGAGTTTATAAAATTAT
Organism: Bujurquina vittata; assembly: GCA_015106715.1. Taxonomy (NCBI): domain Eukaryota; kingdom Metazoa; phylum Chordata; class Actinopteri; order Cichliformes; family Cichlidae; genus Bujurquina; species Bujurquina vittata. The sequence continues at coordinate 17,041 of VUQK01032472.1, forward strand.
ATCACGCATTTTACATAAGGATAAGACTTTAGAACAACTTCTACTCTCAGTTTCTCTGTTTTCTTGCCAAACAAATGTGTGTTACAGCACTAACAGGCATTCTGCGTTTAGCTGCCTATATTGACAGCATAAGTGTTTTTAAGTTGATGTCTTCTTGATCAACCCTGTAGGGGTAATACCCCTACAGCGTTGTGAAATATTTGAAATATTTGTTGCCAGAAGTCCACAAACAGCTGCACTTTTGAAGTACACTGTTTTGCATTTGACACGTTTGGCGGTATAAGGTTAATATACCACATTTTGACTGACAAGGTGCTGGTGCTTGTGCCAGCGCTGGTTCCAATGAACTGGCCGAGTACCGAGTGAGTTTACGGTGGAAAGAAAACTGAACAGTCTGAGCACTTGGCACCAACACCCGGTCAGTGGAAAAAGGCCTAAGAGTCAAGGAAGACAGCAGAAAAAACAAAATATACAAATAAAAAAAAATATATCTCCATCATCTAATAGCCAAATTGTTACTGTAAAAGTCAGAATCATCCCAGAAATGTACAATTCCCTTTTTTTAAATATATTAAAACTGCAGTGATCCCCACAGTGATGGACAGAGCATACCTTTTCAACTCCTACGCTGAGAGCTCGGTCAATGATCTCGTTAAAGTCATCTGTCAGGAAAACACGAGACTCAGGTAAGCGAAATATCAACATCCCCAGGGTCAAAGTAAGAGTGAGGCAGTAGCTCACCGTCATGTTTCTGCTTTCCTCTGTAGAGTCCTCTGAACATGGGATCTGTCAGGTTCACACCGATGTCTGGAGAGCAAGACATGACAATTTATCTACATGCATTAATGCATGTACACCTATCGTGGGGTTACATTCTAGAGACCCCCACGATATGTGAAAAGCCGCAAAGTAGTGGCGTTTTATACATATATATATTTGTTTTAATTTATTTATTAAGGCTGTATAAACCCTTTCCACACTCCTATAAAACTTCCCCACTCTCTTACTACAACTTGAATGATGAAGATGATGAATTATGTAGCTGTGCAGTACTGATGGCAATGAAGGTGATGGCGATGAGATGAATATACAGAACTGCACGGCCAAGAAGAGCGTTACAGCTCTTCCGAAGGCACCACTTATTCAGCTGCTTCATTGGGTGGTGCAATATCTTCACCCTCAGCCGTGACTTCTTTATCCCCTAAAGAGATAGGCATAACGTTGTCTGAGTAATGAACATAGATATGGGGCGTTATAAAAATACCCTTTTTTATGACAAAACTATGACAATAACTACGTAAAATGATGAAATGAATTAACACTTTCATTCAATTAGTGCCTCGCGGGCCCCATCTGACCCATTTTATTAAATAGATACTTCATTGATCCCACAAGGAAATTATTGTGCAACAGCAACAGGAAAATACAATCTATAGTAACTAAACATAACATCAAGTGAGAGTGCCAACAATGAGCACTAAACTATACATATCCATATCAAACTGAAATGAAATATAAAAACATAGGTAAGGAAGAGTTATATTAAGGCTGACATTGTACAAGAGGGTAGTGCAAACCGCATTGATAAATATAATGTGAAATATTTACACTATAAATAAATCAAGAGTATGTACAAAAAGAATCCAGAAGACAGCAACAAGAGGATATAATACAAAATATTGTGTGTAGGCTCTTATGTCCTGACCTGTCACACACAGAAGAGTTATTATACAGTTTTATGGAGAACGGTAGGAATGATTTCCTCAAGTGTTCTTTATGGCAGTGAGGTTGAATCAGTCTGAGGGAGGAGGAGCTCTGCTGTCTCAGAAGTGTGGGGTGAAGTGGGTGAGATGGTTGTCCATGATGGAGAGCAGTTTGTTCAGTGACCTCTGACCGTCACTGACTCAAACAACTCCAAATTCTGACCTATGAAACCTTTGCAAATCAATTTGTTGATCAACATATATATGTGGTGAATTAGATGCCTTGTTAAAAATATTCTGGTCAAGGTTTGGGCCAAATGTTAAAATTTGCAATGCACTTCAATTATTTTGCTCATCAATAAATGATGCAGTATAAAGCCTTTATTGTAAATTACTTTATTTATTTTTCTGATTTAGTTCAGGTGGTACCATATTTAGAATTATCAAGAAATAATATAAGTAGGGGTTTTCGGCCTAGTGGCATCTCAAAATTTTCAAATCTGGCCCAGAAGAAAAAGTAATTGAATAGGCCTGTTTTACACCCTATATTTTAGTCAACTAAATCGACAGTAGATTTAGTCAACTATATTCTTATGTTAATTAGTTGATTAAAACTACACTAAAACTATTCAGATGACTAAAATGGGATTAAAACTAAATTACATTTTCATCAAAAGACTATGAATAAAACTAAATCAAAATTTGCTGTCAAAATTAAAATGGAGATGCAGTAGTTATACAATACATTCAGCAATATAGATGCTGTACTTACAGACAATAGATAAACACTTAAAATACAGTGATATAACCAAATGAGTGGAGAAACTAATATTTAGGCAATTTTCACAAGATCCTTAACCAACATTCTCTAACATGATGCTGAGTACACAACTTATTGTCTGGTCTACAAAATATACAGTATAATAAACACCTAAAAAAATTTCTCTCAATAAAATAGGAAATTAAAACGTAAAAACCTGAACATGACAATGAAAAAAGTGAATTCTACAATAACCATTAAGTTAATTTATTGACCGAAAATTTTTTGCTCATGATCTTCTATGGGATCTGGTGGTGAGTGCTATCCTTTATGCTGTTGAATGCTGGGGCAGCAGGCTGAGGGCAGCAGATGCCAACCTACTCAACAAATTGATCCACAAGGACAATGGCTTCCACCCACTCTCTGACACAATGATGAGACACAGGAGGACATTCAGTGCAGGACTCATCATACCAAAATGCACCACAGGAGGTCATTCCTACCTGTGGCCATCAAACTCTACAATTCCTCCCTTAATAGGTGGCACTATATAAGCAGAGAAGCCTAGGCTTCCCTCTCCCCAGCCACCTCCACTAGCTCATCCGGAGGGACCCCGGGGTGTTCCCAGGCCAGCCGAGAGATATAATCTTTCCAGCCTGTCCTGTGTCTACCCCAAGGCCTCCTCCTGGTAGGACACGCCTGGAACACCTCACCCAAGAGGCGTCCAGGAGGCATCCTAGTCAGATAGTCGAACCACCTCAACTAACTCCTCTCAATGTGGAGGAGCGGCGGTCTACTCTGAGCCCCTCCCAAATCACCGCACTTCTCGCCCTAAGGGAGAGGCCAGCCACCCTTCGGAGGAAGCTAATTTCTGCACTGCCCCGAACTACTCTATTACTCTGATACAAATAAAGGGTGATTGATCTTACAGATATTCTGTTTGCCGGTGTATGCTCATCAGTCTAGTTTTGCAGTTGCGCTTCTAATCTCTATTGTTTTGTGTAATAGTAATACATTTAATTTATAAAGCATTTTAAGAAAGTTGAAAATACCTTTTTTTGTTCACATTTTTAAACACAAGATTTTATTTAATGCAATATATGGATCTGTAATTTTAGTATAGTTTCATTGCTAAAAGAAATTTAGACACCTGCAACAGGTGTCTGCTGCAGGTTCTTATTTTTATTTGCAAGTTTTGTTAAGTTTTTCTTAAACATTCCCGTTAATAATACTTAATTTGACGAAAATTACTGAACATAAGAACGTTTGTTCTTAATTCAGAAAACCTGCAGATATAGCCACATGTCAGGATCTGGTAAATGTAGATATTATCATCATAGTAACACCGTTACAAACATCGGTAGACCGCGGTGAAGTTGGTTTTAAGTTGGATATTGGATATTCAAGCTCCGCGGAGTTAGCGGCATCTAGCGTATGGTTGATCCGAATCAGGGACTCAGATTTCGGCCAGCCGCTCTCTGCCGCTCCCTCCGCTCAAACGCGGAGGTTCACTTAGGGACCATCAATAAATTTCCAAACCAAACGATCTTGACAAACAATAATCAGTAAATTCCTTATCTTGTAAACACCTGAGACAAAACTAATATAAAATCATGCTAATAGAGTTAATTGGTGAGGCACACTC
>VUQK01032473.1:9432-19452 GCA_015106715.1 Bujurquina vittata
TTTGTGTAAGCTGGCAGTATATGTTGATCTGCTAATTCGAGCCTTGTTGGAAAAAAAAAAAAAAAGCATGTTGATACTGTCTAAGGTGACGCAAGCTCTCCTCAGAATGAAGCACAGACCTTGACACAAATACTGATGGTGGTGCTTTCCTACAGTACTCAAGATATTAAGTAACCTGTCAAATGCTAACCCATAACTCACTGCTTTATCAGCATTTGCTATATGGTTGTTGGCACGGTATGTGTTGAGATGTAATAGCCTTTCCTTGAGTCCACACCGCAGTTAACATTTGATCAAATTGAAGTTTAGTCTAATCAATCCACGCAATGCAGAAACTGTGCCATCTTGTTTTGCTGCCTCCCTCTGATTAGAGTTGAACTGGTAACACATGTAAGCGCCTGACAATACTTGAAGTTTTAAATGAATTAGCCACTGTGATGTGATTGCAGTTTCCCATTCACTCCCTTCTCTCCCTCCTTCTCTCTCTTTCTCCCTGCCGTCTCTTTCCTTTTCTAAGTGCTTCTGCTGTCGGCCTCTGTGTGTCGCGGCGGCACTCCCTCAGACGTAGTACTCTTTGTCTTTGTTCTTCTTGTTCTTGGTGACTGTCTTGGCAGTGCTGGGCTGTTTCTCCTTCACCAGGGCTCCATTGCTCTGCGTGGCTGAGTTGCTAATGTAGTTGCGGCTCTGGTCCACCTGATAGGAGCCCTCATCGCGGTTGCGATACTTATACATAGCGTACAGCAAGATGAGGATGCAGAGGGCAGCGGCTGCCACGATGCCCACCACCATTCCAGTGGTACTACTTGACTGCTGTACTTCCACGGCGCCCGGGAGTCCTCTCTCAGGAGACGTGGGGTCTGGAGTGGGAACATGAGGGAAATTTGGGGGATAGGTTATACCTGGGACTCTACGGTGACCTGGATCAGAAGAGGGCTGGGCTGGCGGCAGCAGCACTTGGTCCCGGGTGTTCATTTTCCCGGCAGGAATGTTGTTGCTACTACTACTGCTGCCACCACCGGCTGACTTGATTCGTGGGTTCAGCTGGTCGGGGTTGGCTGTGGGGGTGGATGAGAGAGGGGGGCGGTGGGAGTTGGGGAAGCGGGAGAAATGGCTGTCACGGGGGTTTTGAACGCCACCCTCAACGGCCGGGGGAGGAGGGAGGACAGTCCTGTCGGTGACCAGGGGGGAATTTTTGTAATAGTCCTCATCATCGGACTCGGTCATCTCCCCCGAGCCGTACGCCGACACCTCGATGGTCTCCTCGCAGTCCTCCTGGTCCAAGGGGCAAGGGGGGCGACCGTTGGGCAAGGGGAGGGACTCTTTGGTGGTTTCAAGCAGGGTGAGGAAAGGGCGGTAAGTGGTGGGGGGCGGGGGGATTACTGGGTAGCGGGTGGCGATAGATGGGGGGTCTAGGGAGTCCACTGTAATAATGGGCAACACTAATTCACCTCCTAGGACAAGAAAGAGACAATGAAGGAAAATAGTGTTAGAGACCACCTGAGAGAGGGACCACTTCCAGATCAACAAAAGAAAGACAGTTCAAATGATACAGAAACACCAGTATTAGAACAGCACTACAGCTTAACATGAGGTTAGTTATACAAGTTTAGTCTGTTCTATTTAAAAAGTTAATATGCTGACTTACTTTGAACTGCATTATAATACAAGATGTAAGAAAATACTCTATCCTGCACCTGCTCCTGACTGCTCTGACCTAATTCCCTATCCTGCATAGACCTACATGTCATATCACTAACACAAGGTAAAAATAGACTACAAATTATACTGAACAACGTAACATCTATTGTACTACACAGCCTATCCTTCACTGCTAACTTTCCAGTCCTACCTACACTGGCTACGCTAGCGCTCAGATGTTTCTGCTGTGATTGGTTAAATAAGATAGCAAACCACGAGGTTCAGGTCACTTACATCAACAAATTGGCCGCATGATTTTTGCATGAAAAAAAAAATTACAAAAAGAAAGCTGTGTAAGATTGTTCTCGGATAGTGATAAACAACCCCCCCTCCCCACCACCCTTATTTACCTCCTCTCCTCTTTTGTTTCTTTATTGGTTGAAAAATAATCAGAATATAAAAAAATGTATTGTTGCATTAGTCACTGATCCCCCCCCCCCTCCCCCCCCCCCAATTCCCCAAAAATTCTCATGAAGAATTGTCTCAATCCTATTTTCCCCTTTTGGGCATGGTGGCTTCTATGGCTCATTTCTAATTAGGTTAATCTGTATGCAAACCCTCAGGAGCGGCTGCAGAAAACTGATGCCTCTAATTCTTAACCCAAACTCTCAGTGCTCACTACAGCACATTGAGTAACAGAGTATCAAATAATGCTGCTCAGTGTTTTTCATGACTCCCCCCCCCCCATTTCCCTCCCAAGAACCACACGTAAACATGGGGGAAAGATGTTCTTTGTTTCAAACAGCCGTCAACTCAAACAACACTTAAAAAAGGTCCTAATGAGCCAGGATTTTTGTTCAAGCTCTGCTTGCGTAATCAGATTTTTAGCCCAATGTGGAATAAGCCCCAAAATTTCAATTCAGATTTTTTTTTTTTTTTGAGGGGGAAAATGCATTTCTGAGGATTCCCCTTTATAATAGAGTGAAATGGTTACACATATTGGGAGTGTGTTAACAGGACATAGATTATTAGTAGCAGTAAATTCACACACTCAATGTTCTGTTTAGTGTGGCAAAAGCATCAGTAAAGGAAACTGTTGAGAAATATTGCAGAGGGAATTAGATTACAGCACATCTTGGAGAGGGACAAGAGGGAAGGTAACAGCAAAACAGAAGCAAAGAAATGCCAACATCACCAGCATAAAATCATGACTCTGGCTCTTTGTTCGATTGATGAGGTAAACCAGGGTGACTCAGTGGGAGAGGGAGGCTGGATAAGGCAGCTCAGGGATGAATGGGAAGGGGGTTAATGGGAGGTTCTGGGATTGTAAGAATTCCTCTGTGGCCTTTATTCGGCTCAGCAGCGCTCAAACACCCCCAAGCCCCTTGTCAGTTATACAACCCCACATTTTCACTCAAAGAATGGCAAAGGCTTTGTTATAAAAAAAAAAGGTAATGCATTGGGTTAACAAAGCCACTGCGACATATCAGCATATAACAACACACTTGAGAGAAACACGCCTTGAAATAAAGCAAAAATGTGAGAGCTGTAAAGAAGAAGAAAACTTAGTAATTCTTCAACCTTTCTTAACTTATTATTTCACCACCACTACTGGAGAGGCTAGTTTCCATGGCAATGCTCAAGTTATTTCTCTCCAATATATTTTCTTTCTGTGTTTGAGGGATGAGTTTCACCTTGAAGGCGAGAGGACAGCAGAGCGTGGTGGCATATTTGAGGAACAAAGAAGAGCCACTTCGAGTAGGATTTCCCAAGTGTGTTAAAAGAAGAAAAAAAAAATAAAATAAAATCGTTGGTTTTGTGAGATAACTTGTCAAAGTCACTCCAGAAGGAGGGAAAGAGCCGGCAATTTGGGGACACAGAGGAGATTGTTTCTTAGAGATGCAGGACGCACGTGTGACTGAAGGTGACGAGATGTTAGATCTCTCTATCTTTACTCTGTGTGGCACAAATGCTGCAAGTGCGAATTTTAGGCTTTCTGCTTTCTGCTCGGTGTGCAGCCTGCCTATTACTGAGGAGGTACCTCCACTCACAGTGTGCCCTACTTACTGTAAATGCAGCTGACATTGCAAATTGATGTCCTTGTTACGATAAACATTTAATGTAAACCTCTGAAAGCTGTGCTTCTCTGCTTATAGGGGCTTATAGCAGCCCCACAGAACAACGCTTAAAAGGATCATTAAATATTCATTGGAAGCAAAGAGATATTATGCACAAGTGTACACAGGAAGGATCGCTCGTTTGGGTGACCCACACCGCTCTGCTGTACTCTTAGTTTTCAGGAGCCAAAGCCTGAAGGCCTCATGGCATCATCCCATATGACTGGCAGGCAGTGGCTACTAGCAAACTAATGAACCTCAGCCCTCATACACAGAGTGAGCCACATGTCAGACCTCCAGGCAGTTATCAAGTCAAACATCTTTTCATTTCCTCTTGTGTCACCTTAAGCCTACTGCACCAATATTTTAAAACCAATCAGCAACTTCAACTGGCACTCTAACACTGCACCCTGTTGTCCCTGTATGCAGCTCTGGTGCTTCTGTCAATGGGAGGCAGAGGCAGGTGAGGAGGTGTGTGTGTGTTCGTGTGTGTGTGTGTGTGTGTGTGTGAGGGGGTACGTGCCACAAATGTCCCTACATGTGTTCTCCTGCTGAAAGCTGCCAAGAACCACAGACTGATGTAAACCAGAGGAAACCCAGAAAAGTGAGCATAAAATATTTAGGTATATTTAACACGACGCAGGCAGCGTTATCATCGTTATTTTACATCAAAGCCATCAAACCCGAACCAGGATTTACTGAGACCAGTTCTGATGCAAAAAAAAAAAACAGGCACAATTCCCGCGTGTGGGCGTCTCTTCCTTTAACATTCTGACTCTGCCATTTTAAGCGTTAAAGCGAGAGAGACTCAGATATTCAGCCTGATTGATTGAGTTTGACTCTGTTGATTTGAACAGCTGAGGCAGACGTTCAGTCCACATGATGAAATTTCTTTATCTTTACCCACATGCCTCTCCACTGCTTTGCCAGCGTGAGTCACCCTCACCACTCCTATTTACTCAAAATAAGCACAGGGCAGATGGATGCTGATGCATCCACGTCGGTCTCCTGACAAACATCGTTGTTCTGCTGATCACGTCGCCCCGCTCACATCCATTTGAAATATTTAGAGCAAAAAGGTTGTTTGGAGTTTGAGCATTCTGTAATTCAGCTTCGATTAGGCTGCAGATGGAAAGTCTAACAGCGTGTCCGAGCATAATATGCTATCCCTTGCTTGCTTCTGAATCCTGCTATACAATAGGTACAATTACGCGCCAATAAATCAGTGGATGGAACAAACCTGCTTCTTCATATGTGAGGTTCCATAAACTGCTCACAAACGCTGCACTCTCTGCTGCTGCTGCTGCTGCTCTCAGGTAAAGTGACTTTCTTTAACAAAAAAGGATTTGATGACCTGCTACTATTGTGTCAAAGTGTCTTCCCTACAGTGCTTTAGCACCTGGATTATCTCCATGAAGCTAGCTGGATTTAATTTTCTGGGCTGTCTGGTGTTTCAGCCTCACTGTGGTAGAAATCTCACTTTGGACAGGTCGCCAGTCTGTCACAGGTCCAATGCTGAGAGACAGACAATCATTCGCACTCATATTCACAACTATGGGCAATTTAGAATCACCAGTTTACCCAAACCCCAATAGCGGCATGTCTTTAGATCGTGGGAGAACCTGTAGAGAACCCATGCACACATGAGGCGAACATGCAAACTCCACACAGAAAATGTCCCAGCCAGATGGTTCGAACCCAGGACAGTCTTGCTGTGGGGCAGCACTGCTAACCATCGTGTCACCAGTTAACATTTTGTTCTAATTATCATTTCAAAACCATTTTGTTTATTTTGTGGATTTTTCTTTTTGGTACATGGCAAACATGCCATTGACCAGCAATTAAATAAATTTTTGTCCCCTTTATATTAAACATTCTGTTCTAATCTTTTTGTGTCTCCTGCTTTATATTTCTTTTACATTATGTAAAGCACTTGGTTGCTGAATGTTGCTATGTATGAAACAACTCGCATAAATTGTTAAGCGGTCTGTTTTTTTAACCTTACAATATAAAATATAAAGTGCCGCAAGGTGCCTTATATTGTAAGGCAATATTGTATTCTAATTGTATTGTAATATTGTATGGTCTTTACTTTACAATATAAAGCGCCTTGAGGCAATCATGCCATTATAGCACAAACTCAATAATGCAACGTCCTGTTGGCGTAATCTTCAGTCAACTGCATTATTATTTCCACCAAAAAACAGTTAAATCAGAAAAATCCTTCTAAATCTGACCAATCAGACAGAGCAGCGGCGGAGGCTCGGGCAGTAGCGCTTCTCTGAGCCCTGAAAGGATGATGTATTGTTCAGAAATCATCCAGTCATGCAGGTTAAGCCTCCACACTGCCCAGCATCCAACCCGTGGAACCCGTATGATAAACCTGGGCCTGTTGCTAGCTAAGAGAGATCAATAAAGCATCACCCTGACAAATAACCAACACCCAAACCCACTGACTCTCCTTTGAGCCATACTGAATGGGGGTGGGGAGTGGCTCCAGGTCATCCCTCATCTATCACCTAATCTCTTATTTTCACTCCTCGACCTAAGAAGAACAATTTGCAGGTTGTCTCTATAGCATGCTGTCTGATGAATTATTGAGGAGCTCCTCAAAGCTCTGATCTTGTCAGGGTAAAACCGATATAGAGCCTACAACATCCTGGGACTGATAAGTAGCTAGGAGGTAAGCGAGGAAAAAAATAGCAAAGTAAGGTCATGCTGAGGTAGAGAAAAGACAGAAAGTGATATATAGAGACAAAATGAAACAAAATGAAGGGTGTGTTGGATGGATATAGTCTCAAAAAATTGTGTCTGATTGTGAATTATAGTTAGTGCATGTGTAGTAAATGAGTGTTCATATACAAATATCTTTGGAGAGTCTTTGCTGTGTGTTCATTTTCTCCTTGGTATATTGAGCTTTATAATCCAGGTCCACATTTCCTAGGACTTGTCACCCTTCTGACTGAGACTCATTACAAACACTGAAGGATCGAAAGCGTAGCTCTAATTGGGTGATGTAATTAAGGCTCTCCAACAGTCAAAGTTTAATTAGCCTGGTGGGAAAGCCAGGAATCGTTCATGGGAATTTCACTCTCTCCTTCACTTCCTCTTCCTTCTCTCTCGCAGGCTCCCTTCTGTACCTCCGCTTCTCCCCTCTCCCCAGTTCTCTGTTCTGCTTTGAGCGCAAAGGAACGTGATGCACATCTCAATGAAGGTCAGTCTTTCTCACTCTTTCCCGCTCATCTCTTCCTCAGGTCTTCTCCTTCTCTGCACCCTGTGCGCTGTGTATTTTGCATCCACTCGCTCCGAGCTTGTCAGCAAATGTGCAACAACAGCTACCCCTCAATCACTGTCTGAACGTTTCATGTTGAGGGCTCTCATTTAGCGCGACACAGCCAAAACACTGCTTCTACATTCAGATAGGATCGAAGTTATTGTACTTGCCCCCCCAAACCTTAGAAACATGGTCTCTAATGAGATACTAACTCTGGATGGCCCTACCTTGGCCTCCAGTAACACTGTGAAAAATCTTGGAGTAATTTTTGAACAGGATATGTCCTTCAATGCACATATCCAGTTAAGATTAGGACTGATTTTTTTGCATTTGTGCACTATTTCTAAAATTATAAACATGCTGTCTCAGAGTGATGCTGAAAAGCTAATTCATGTATTCATTACTTCTAGTCTGGATTATTGTAATTCATTGCCATCAAATGTCCCAAACGCTCCCTGAAAAGCCTTCAGCTGATCCAAAATGCTGCAGCTAGAGTACTGACAGGGACTAGAAAGAGAGAGCACATTTCTCCCATATTGGCTCCCTGTTAAATCTAGAATTGAATTTAAAATTCTTCTCCTCACATACAAGGCTTTGAATAATCAGGCCCCATCTTATGTTATGACCGCAGATGCTTGTCTCTGGATGAGTGATCTGAAACCCTCATTTCGTTGTGTGCCTTGTGTGCACAATGACAATGAGTTGAACTTTTTTTTTTAATTTATTTATTTTTATGTTAAAGACCTCATAGTAACACATCACTCCAATAGAGCACTTCGCTCTCAGACTGCTGGTTTACTAGGATACTGAAGAGTGTGGAAGGTTGGCAGTTCAAATCCTGACTTCTCCGGGCTGCATGCCAAAGTATCCTTGGGTAACTGTTGGAGTGTGAATGGTAGACAGTAAGCACTTAGCTTAATAAGGATGGAAGTGCTGGCATGAATGGGTGAATTCATAATGTAGAGTGGAAAAGCACTATATGGTGAATGGACTAGTTCTTATATAGCGCATTTCTACTCTGAGCACTCAAAGCTCTTATACAACACATTTACATTTACCCAGTCACACCCATTCATACAAGCACTTCCATATGTAAGTAAGCTAAGTGCTTTTATTATGTAACATACACCCACATTCAAAGCATCGGAGACCTGAATTTCATCTTTAAGGCCTTTTCTGTGGAACCAGCTCCCAGTTTGGATTCAGGAGACAGACACCCTCTCTATTTTTAAGATTAAGCTTAAAACGTTCCTTTTTGCTTAAGCTTATACAGTAGTTAGGGCTGGATCAGGTGACCCTTGGACTATCCCTTAGTTATGCTGCTATGGGCCTAGGCTGCTGGGGGTTTCCATATTGCACTATTTGTTTTGAGTATTTGTTTTCATTCACCTCTTTTTACTAGTTATTATTAATCTCTGACTCTCCACAGCATGTTTTTGTCCTCCCCCTCAGCCCCAACCGGTCGTGGCAAATGACTGCCCCTCTGTGAATCCTGGTTCTGTTGGAGGTTTCTTCCTGTTAAAAGGGAGTTTTTCCTTCCCACTATTGCCAAGTGCTTGCTCATTGCGGGTCTCATTTTACTGTTGGGTTTTCTCTATAATTATTGTAGGCTCTTTACCTTACAATATAATGCGCCTTGAGGTGACTGTTGTGATTCAGTGCTATATAAACACAATTTTATTGAACTGAATCACTTGAATTGTGTGATATAATGCAACAGCTGCAGGTAAGCACATCTGTAAAGCAGATGGTGCTCAGCTGGTTGTATATACGAGTGTGCTGTATTGATCCCCATGAATTCATAACCATCATATCTGGCTTTGCTTAATAGCAAATCCACAGCTGTGCTAAACATTTTTTCTCCTTCCTCAAGGCAGTTCAATAACAGCAAACGGCATACTCACATGTAATTGAAAACACTAGGAATTGGTCCTATCGCACAATGACTAAGGGCCTGTGTTTGTGCAGCAGTGATGGAGGGGGAACATGCTTTGCAGACAATGTTGATTCTTCTCTCCTTGTCCACAGCTTTCACAGAGGCTTATCCAGCCCCACTGGCTTGCTTCACTGGAACTCTCGTGGCATCTGGAAGGTGTGATACGGAGCACGTGCGCGTGTGCACGCAAGCGTGTTTATTGTTGCTCAGGAGAGTCAGCAGCAGGGGGAAAACTTTGCACCCACAGAGTGAGAGAGACAAGTGCCTATGTGGAAAGGTGAGCATGTCTGACACCGTGTGTGTGCTTGCGTGGGCATATGAGAGAAAGAGAGAGTGAGTTGCATTTCCTCATGGGAGATTACGCCTGGACATAGCATCCACCAAAAAACCCTCCCATTTCGCCTTTTGATAAGAGGGGGATTGAGTCTCTATTTCGGTCCCAACCACCTACAGAGAAAACCGCAGGAAAATGCTATGCTCAGGTTTCTCAGCGCGGGTTCAGATCAGTTTCTCCTGCCACAACCAGACTGATATATGATGTAATTTTCTGCCATTTGCAGTTCAGCAGTCAAAGCACTAATCCACAATCCCTAGACAAACTTTTAGGATAACCAAAGTGCTTTTCACAGACATATAGTGCTTAACAAATTTACTAGACCCACCCAATATAAGGTTTATAGCCATAGCTGCCATAAATCACCAGCATTGGTAATCACCAAAATTGTTGCTAATCACAAATTTACTGTTTTACAAAAAAAAAGAAGAAAAAAATGGTCAAATATATTATTTTTTGATAAGATGCCACATTGCAGTTATTTACTCGACACGTTTTTTTGTTTTAGTGGTTTAATGTTTTGCTTGATTAATTATGACTTCTCAGAGAAGCCCAAACTCGCACATAAAATTCACAAATTCGGTTTTTTATTTGCTTAATAAATAACAATATTTAAACAACTTTTTTACCGATTTCTAAAATATTTGTTTAATACGTTTTTGTGATGGGTGGCTCAATAAATGTGTTAAGCACATTGTGGTGATTGCTTTTCCCCTTTTTT
>VUQK01032475.1:0-17510 GCA_015106715.1 Bujurquina vittata
TGCTCGTCTCTGGATGAGTGATCTGGAACCCTCATTTTGTTGTGTGCCTTGTGTGCACAATGACAATGATTTGAACTTTATTTATATATATATATATATATATATATATATATATATATATATATATTTATATGTATATGTATATATATGTGTATATGTATATATATATGTATATGTATATGTATATGTATATGTATATGTATATGTATATATATATGTATATGTATATATATATGTATATATATATATATATATGTGTATATATATATATGTATGTATGTATGTATGTATATGTATGTATGTATGTATGTATGTATGTATATATACACTCAAAATAATAAAAAAATAATCTTGAGCTCTCAAGACAATAAATCTTTGAAAAAAAATGACTTTGGGTCTCCATCCAGAACCCAAAAGGTAACATTTTGGTTAAACAAATATCCAACACACTTGCATCAGAACCTCTAAATGTTTAATGCTTTAAAGTCTGCTGTTTAACCCTCCTCCCACCTGCGTTTTCCTTCTGCCTGACCCTCACACTCAGACAGATCTGTCCCTTTGCTGCTGCTTGTTTTGCAGTGTCACCGGCAGCAAAGCCAGCGGTACGGCATGCGTCTGTGTGCACCCTCACATTATTAATGTCTGGCGATAAGACTGTAGCTCTGCAGAAACTGGAGGCAGAAAGGTCTGTTCGTGCAGATCTGGAGCCGCTAACGGCTGATCGCTGTTCCTTGCTGGGTCCCGTTTGTGTGTGCACGTGCACGTCTTGGCCATCTGCAGAATGGTAAGTGTAGCGTGTCATCTGTCATCAGCATTGTGATGAGAAGTGAAATAAGCTAGACTCCACACCACATGCCCCCTGTCTCGGACTTCCTGGTATTGTGAATTTTGTTGTTGACATTGAGAGTGTCCTCTGAACCCCAGTCAGGAGCCTTTAATGGAAGAACTGTGGTTTTAATAATGTGCAGATAGAGGTTTTTTTTTTTGTGGCGACACTACTGA
Source organism: Bujurquina vittata (assembly GCA_015106715.1). NCBI lineage: Eukaryota > Metazoa > Chordata > Actinopteri > Cichliformes > Cichlidae > Bujurquina > Bujurquina vittata. Next base: position 1,003 of record VUQK01032475.1, read on the forward strand.
GGTCACATGGACATAGTAGTGGCTCTTTACATCTTCGTGCTCCTGGCCGGCAGCTGTGCAGTCGATAAGACTGGCATCTGTAAATGAGTAAGGTAAAAAAAAAGTACATGCCAGAGGAGTGTGAGTTCCCCGTGAAGGGTTGAATGCTCATTACTTAGCACGACGTATGTTTGAGTTCCATCGCTGATGTCACAGATGAATCATTTGGCAAACCGACCCATTCGTGTTGCAGTTTTTGTGTGTTTTTTGTGGTTCTTGGTGTGTTTGGGCATCAAGATTAGAGAAACGGATTACATCCGGGAGGATGAGAACAGATGGAAAGAGAAGGAGGAAGGGGACAATTATGTGTAGTTCATGTTGGAGCCCAGGCGAGTCAGGCACCACCCGAGCCACCGAAGCCATCTGGTGAGGGTGGAAATCGTGGTTAGACACACGTGTGAATTCTTAGTGCAAATCAACAGAAATCATCTAATCTTACTATCATTTTGACTGTCATCTAAACATAAATCTAACTTTTTACAGAACCACTGCTAATGACACTGCTGAGACCACATGATTAGAAATCAGCTCCATCTGATCGGTTGCTTCCCAGGTGAAGCCCAGATGTAACCACCATTATCTCAAGCATGACTGCAGTTTTATAAAAGCTTCGAGCTTGAATGTGGAGATTTTTTTTCTTAAAACTGTAAAGATTAGTGAGTGGGAAGTCCTGCTTTAGTTTTTTAATCCTATATTGCCTCATGTGAAGTTTAGTTTATTATTGTCATATAAAGGTAACAACGGCACATTGCTTCTGGCAATGAAATTCTTAGGTCCAGGCCCCTCAATATTTCCATAGGCAATCCATAGTATAAACCATAGGCAATATTGCACATGAACTAACATTAAAAGGAAAACGAAGTAGAATTTAAAGTATATAAAAACTATGTAAACTATATTTAGTAAAAGACTATAAAGACTATATACAGATAGAATAGATATAGAAGCAAAAGACCAAGTACTAAATTTAGCACCCAGTATTTTGCTTCTATATATGTGAAGTGTCTGGAATGCCAATCACAGGTTCATGTAGACTCAGTTTTGTGTCTGCTACTACGGCTTGTCCATCAGTGCTGTTAGAGGACAATAACCATCTTTGCTGTTTAAAATAAAGAGCTCTGTCAGAAGGCAGAAGAGCCAGCAAGAAAATCATTGACCATCATAGGCTGGTTCATTTTGAGATAAAAAAAAAATTAAGTTATGGTATATTTATCTTCAGGGTAAGCCCAAAAATGGATATATGGAAGCCTACAAACCAAAGGATATTTCCAGAGTAGGTTTCGAAAGTGGCACTTTTTTTTAAAATAAAGTGATTCTCTCACATACTCAGATTGACTCTGCTTTGATAAGCATCTTAACACTTTTAAAAGTTTTCTCACTTTATATAACACTGTTTCTGTATAGTGTTGGTGTGAATAATCTTGTAATGAATGTACCAGAACTATTACCAGAAAGTATTACTGCAAAATAGAATTTGTGACTTTGGCACAGTAGTTTGAAACCTTAAGTATCCTAGGAACCACAAGTAGGGTGTTCTCTTGGGGTGCTATGGTACTATGAGGTCCTTAAGATAAGATAGGGCCTGATTATTAAAGATCGTCCATTGTGTTTTTCTATCCAGAAATACTTTTACTGCATTGTTTGGGATCCCTGTCATCCTAAAGGATAAAGCTGATGCCAATCTGATGCTTCTTAGGCAGTATTGCATGGTGGATCAAATCTGATGGTACTTTTTTCTTCCACCAGTTTTCCAACACCACTGGCTGAAATGCAGCCCCAAACCACAGCAGAGCCTCCACCTTATTTTACAGATGGCTGTAGACATTCACTGCTGTATCTCTTCTGACCTCCTGTGTACATACACGTGACAGTTTGTATTCGTCAATTCATCAGACCTGTTGCTAGTGATTTTCAGACCAGGACTTGTGTAAGCTGGCATATTCAACCTTTTCTCCCTATTTTACTTCATTAAGAATGGCTTCTTGTCAGCCAGCCTTCCACTGACACCATTTCTGATGAGGCTTCAGTGAACAGCACATGGATCAACTGAAGGGGCAGATGCATCTGTCAGGTCCTGTGCCAGGTCTTTGCTGGATTTCTATTTTCCTATCTCTAAAGGGCATGACCTTCTGATACTGTTCATCTAGTATGGATAGATTTTTAGGTCTGCCATTTTTTTCCTCAGCTTGCTCAGTTTCCTCAAGTTTTTTTTAAAGAACACAGCAAGCTGATTACCAAAGCGCCATTAGCTGAAACTTGGCATTTCTCAGCATAATGTGACTGCACACTGTGCTGAGAAATGCCAAGTTTCACCTAATGGCGCTTTGGTAATCAGCTTGCTGGTGCAAAAATACAATTTTATGGCTTCAAACTGTTATGTTGGCAGTTTTGATAAATAAAATGATAAATAAAAGAGAACAAATTGTGTTTTTGTTGCAGACTGCTAGTAAGAAAGTAATAGATACAATTTAAAATTGGTTCTTTGCTAAATTGTGTGTAGACACACTGGTTTACTCTCTTAAATTGGTCAATACAAGGGCTGGACTGAAAATGAGTAAAAAATCTGTGAGCATCCAAAGAAAAATTTTGAAAGGCTTTTAGAAAGCCTCGAACTATTGCTAAAGACCATTCAACCATTAGCCTGAGACTTTTGCACAGTACTTTATCTACATAAAGCTCAGTTAAAGCAAATTAACATCCATCCATCCATGTTTCGCTTATCCTTTTCAGGGTCATGGGGCGCTGGAGCCTATTCCACCTGTCAGGCCAACACATTTAACCATTCACACACACATTTACACCTATGGGCAATTTAGAATCACCAGTTAACCTAACCCCACTAACTGCATGTCTTTAGACTGTGGGAGGAAACCGGAGTACCCGGAGAGAACCCATGCAAACACAGGGAGAACATGCAAACTCCACACAGAAAGGTCCTTGCCTCAAATGAATATTTCAAACCAATTAAATTTTCACCTTCTTGGGACTTGAAAATGAAATTTTCTCCTATTTAGGTGTTATTTTCTATCAGTGGCTGCTGGTTTGAGTTTTAGATTTTGACTTTCAATAAAACTAGGTTTTGCACTTGCTTTCCCGAACTATAAGCATAATTTAACTTGGCAGTAAAACAGCAAGTTCTTAAACTCAACCACAGATTATTTCCTGGGAAAGTGTTTTGCCTGTAGCGCAAACTTGCACTTCAGTATCTAACTGTTTTATTCATAATTCACATGATGTAATCAATAGTCAACCTCCAGCACTACCGCCTCTGGTTTTTTTTTTAATCTACTAAAAAAGTAATGAATCTGGGAATAGTTTAGCTATTTGGTGTTTCCATCTGATTTCCACCTTTGGGAAGGCTGGGAACTCAGTCCAGACACTGATGTAATTTCTCTTATTGAATCTGTCCAAGACACAATGCCAACAGTGTTTCAGCAGATCTGCGGCTCCAACTCCAGACTCCGGTAGCGTTGTGATAAGGCGCAGCAGGAGCCAAAAATCACACAAGGTGGTTTTTGTGTGCATGTAACGTGGGAGCTAGACAGGCTGGAATTCAGTGCAGCACAACCGAGGCCACACAGCAACCTACCGACTTCCTTTCTCCAGGGCACATAGAGTTCACCTCCCAGCAGATGTTGGGCTCTTTTGGGTCTTTTTTTTGTTTTTGTTTTTCACAGGTGTTGTTCTCCGAACCAGGTTATATAGAGAACACTATACCGCTTTACAGTGGGCTCAGGTCATGGAATTTGTGTTGTGATTTCTTCATGATGTAAGAGTGGTTTGTTTGGACTTCTTTCCAGGCTCTCATGTAGCATAATGCAGAGAATAAACAGTACTAATCATTAAAATGTACAGGCTTCTGCCAAAGGTAGTTAAAAAAAAATAGTTACTCAGTTCAGGGGAAGCCAGGTCCTTTTGTTGTTGTTTGAAGTGAAGTGTAGCTTCAGCCTTTCTTTGTGTGGGTAATTTCGATCAGCTCTGAATCTGCTTCATATTTGCGCTGATTCTTTCCCAATTTAACCAGATTACATTATGCCATCTACACTGATGCTAATGATGCAGTTCAGTCTCTTCGAGCTGTTAGAAAAGATTACAAACAGACCTGGTCAAATACCCTGAAATTGAGACTACATTTTATATGGCTATTTAATGCTGTTTTCCCCCTCTGGTTCTTTGTGCATTTGTTTTGTAGCGCTCTCATGAGCAATCCATTAAATGGAAAAAATAAAACTCAGATATGGAGATATCTTGAGATTTTGCACCAGCTGGAAATCACGATCTCTGCAGGCTGAGCTGCTGTGAACGAGCAGACATGCCAGCTAAGTCCATCCCAAAGTAGTGGAAACCTTTTAATTTAAAATGAATGTAACAATGGAATTCCTATAATGCGGAGAAGCCTTTCCTTTTCTTTAAGTCGCCCAGGAGAGAACCCCCCACCCCCCTGCGCCTTTGAGAACAAAGTGAGAAAAATGCTTTAGCTCCTTTCCAACAGGAATCTCTCTGCATCAGATAAAGGTCCTTAATTGAATGGAGGAGGAAGTGTAGGAAGTCTAAGTTCAGCAAATCCAGCATGTCCTTGTTGATCCCTGTTGTGGAACAATATTTATGTTCTTGCATAGATGCTGGATATCTGCTTCAAAGGGTGTCGAGGCATACTGCGTGCTACTGTTAGGGCTTTTTATCCAGCTTCTTTTAGGGGCACTCAGAAGAAAACGTATATCAAGTTCCAAGTTTTGTGCTGCACATTTCCTTTCTGCGTCTGAAAACACAGGTTTCCATTCTTTCCACAAGTCAGTACTGTTTTTCTCAAGTTCAGAGCTGGTTTGTGTAATATATGATGGGCCCAAATGTCATGTAATGAAGCTGCTGACACAATTTCGCATAATTTTAATCTACTGATTGGCGTTTCTGGACAACAGTTTTTTATTATTTTCATAATTTTCAAAGAACAAAAGTCTTTCCAGAGCAGACAGCTGGATTTATTTGCTTAAGCCACTTTATTTTCATGGCTCTTCTACTCTGAACACACCTTTTTAACCTTTGTGCGATGTCCCATACCATCCATGGCATCCATTAACTCCCATCAAATCAAGCTGTTTCTAGTCATGAGCAGCAGGTGGCACTGCCCTCCCTCCACCAGTCACACTGCTTCCTGTGTCAGCACATACATGCAGCACAAAATCATGCAGATGCAATTTGTTGATCAGACTGGTGTGTTGGGTCTGTCTTTGACATTTTAAGTTAGTAAAATATAGTGTAGCTTGCTGGAGCAAACACGGTGTTATTAAGAAATTCATTCCAGCCCCGTTGGCCCTGAGCCAGTTGACCCTGCAGTGTAAACAGGAACAGAGGGACATTTTAATTATTAGGGGCAGCACCATAGACTGTTTAACTTATATGTACGTGTACGTGTGTGTGTTTGTGTGTGTGAAAGAGAGAGCCAGAGAGTACTCCATCATACAGGTACGTGCATGCATTTGCGCTGTATATCTAAAGCTGTCTGTCTCTTGAGCACAGTCAGCCTTTTCAGACAGTCCACAATAATCACCCTCATGATGTGATGCAGCCAGAGAGGATTAAAACAGGCCAGCAGTCATCTCCCCAGACGCTATCTTTTCTTACAGGAAGCTGTATTTCTCATCCAGGCCAGCTCTGAGCATGTGTCACATTTTAATGGGGGTTTAACTGATATTTGCCTACTGTGTGGTTTGTTAGATGGGCACATCTGTTGACCTGATGCTATTTGCGTTGCTTCTGCTTATGGTAGTTATTACGGCTGTATAAGTTGGCACACTTGCATTGAGAGCTATTAAGATTGAGATCATGTTACGTTTAGTTGTTCCTCCCGTAGGCAGAAAATGAACTCTCAGCTGAATTCTGCTCCTTTTTTTGTTCTCCCCTAAAAAGCCAAAGATTAGATCTCGGCCCAGACACGAGCTGAGCTTTTCAAACCACATAGATTTTTTTTTCCCTCTTTCCGGTTATTTTTGTTACTGTCACACGCTGTTAAATCACAAAATCAGTCATGTAGTTCCTTGTTTCACTGGTTTCTTAGCTTAACTGAAAAAAAAAACATGAGTTCATTCACTCTGGTGCAAAAATCAAATAATTCAACAAATCTAACTTAATCACAAAATCCTTTAAGAATAAGTGAGTATTGTAAGACTTGCAAAACACAGGGAATCACTAAGATTAATGGAAAAGCTTTGAGCTGTGGCCCACTTAAGTTTGCGTGCCTGTGTGTGTGTGTGCGCGTGTGCGTGTGTGTGTGTGTGTTTAAAAAAAAAAAAAAGATTATTTGTAGCATATAGGCCACACACCACCTCTCCTCCCCCTCATGGACACATTCTCTCTCTCTCCTCGTGCCGCTCTGGTCCTGGCACTGCCAGCTGGGAGGTCTGGGCTGGATGTAAAGGCCATTGTAAGAATTTACGTGCACAGCGCTGTTATCTTCTGATGCTTCATCCCAAGTTCTTGCAAAATCATATTTTTCCAGTGATAATGAATTATTTCTCTCATGTGTATTTTGTTTGTGATATTTTGTGTGTTATATGTTGACCTCATCCATGTGGCTTTAGGAATGAAGGCATGAATTTCTTGTTGCAAGGCCTGCAGGACCGGTGTCTTTGGTCTGCTTGAAGAACAGCTCTTGTTCTCAAGGCAGGACAGTGGCGTGCACACAGGCTGTCTTTGCTGCTGCTCATCTGCATGTTAGCTGCAGATTGGTCAGAAGGAGAAAGCTGGGTGGAGCTCTCAAAAAGCTCAAGATGCAGAGAGGCAGATATCCAAGGTTTACCTGTTTGATAAAGATGTTGGAGATGTGCAGGGGAAAATTTGGATGCCACCTGATTGGAGGGAAAGTAGATGCCCTTATGTAACAACAGGCGTGGGGGAGGCCCAGAAACTAAGGGAAGCTCTCTTCATCGGTTTTTGTGTAATTTCGGCTGTGAACCTAAAGGAAAACCACTGGTACTGAAAGGACAATATGGCAGCAAATTCAGAAACAAACAGTGATGTAGAGGTATGTGTTTGCTGCCTTTCCCTCTTGCTGACCCTGCACTTAGAGGGTGTTTGTGACTTACTTTTTTCCCTTCTTTCTAAGTTTCCAACATGTGGCTGCAGGTTTTTCCTGTGTATGTGTATGAATTTTTCAGTGATTATATTATCCTCATGAAGCTACACGGGAGCTGGAACATTTACATGAGTGCATGTGACCAGCCATTTTCTCGATTGTTTTATGCTATCCATTTGGGTTTGCTTTTTCTTTTTGCACATCGCTAAGAAGTTAAAAGACTCTCACTGATTGACACAAGCATTGATCAGATGTGACTGCTTAATGCACTGGGTGTGCTGAGAGCGAGCCTCTGATGGAGGAAGACGTCGTTTGCTAGTGCTCTACTCTGGCAGAAATACATTTGATGAAGAGAGAAACACCAGATTAGGGCACAGCTGTCTTCTTGTATTCTGTTGACTTAGAGTAGGAATTAAGAAAAAAAAGTGAGAATTGTCTTTCTCTTGCAGTATTTGTGGTCACGTGAACATTTGTATGAGCTCCATAGCTGTGGGAGAGTGTGGTGAGTTGGACTATTTCTGTCTCTCTCTCTCTGTGAACTGTGCCAACTTCACACAGAGCCCCGCTATAACTATCCAAACAACCACAGCATTCACACGGCGTGCACATGGCTCCCTTCACCACCTGCTACTGGCCTCATCACAAGGGGAAACCTTACTGGGATTCAGCTTCTCTATTCCACATTTTAAAGAGGAATACACATAATGTTACTGCTGTGAACACATTTCACACAGCTTTTATATTCATGGCATCTAAATTTGGGCTAAAATTAAGTTATTGTATTTTATCTTAAAAATCTGAGATCTCAAATCTCATGGCATCTTAACAAAAGCTTACCCTGGATGGCATTACCTTGACCCCCACTAACACTGAGGAATCTTGTAATAATTTTTGACCGATATGCCCTTCAGTTCACATATTAAATAAATATCTATGACGGCTTTCTTCCATCTGGACAGTATTGCTAAACATATAAAGGTCATGCCACACTAAACTGGACAATTGGAACCTGTGTGAAATATATGGTATTTTTTCAATTAAAAGCATACTAAATTTTAAAATCATACTTGTCAAAACTATACATCAGATAAAATCAGCTTTAAAAATTTTGACATGAACACGAAAAAGTAGTATCCATCCAGATTTGGAGTCTCTGGTGGACAACAGGGAAGAATTTTATTATGAAACGCATAAAGAAAGATAGTCAACAAATGAAAATATGACATTCTGCAACAATCTGCTCCAAAAATGTCACAACAGACAACAGACAGAGCCATAATCATTGGTGTCCATCCACAACACTCCTTGTGCTGCTCTCACAAAAATACTCACTGTAGATCCGCTTACTTGAAATAAATAGCAATTCAGACTTGCATTAATATCCTCAAATGTCATGTTATAGCACACTGATGAATAAAACAGTATCAAGTCAGTATCTTGATCAGCTTTTCATCTGAAACAGTACAAATGATCCTTGGGGAATGCCCAGAATTATTTTCAGCACGTCCGCCTTGGCAGCTCCAGCTGACATTTTATAGAATGCCAATATGTTGAGGTCAACTAAATTATCTTCTGTTGCTAATGTGTAATTTGGAGATAAACCCACCCAGCTCAAATGAAAAACTGAGAAGAAGAAAAAAGATTAGTCCTGTTTTGTTTTTTTAACACCAATGTAACATCTTTGTGCAATTGAGTGTGGAGGGACCCAAAAACAACCGATCTGAGTGTTGCTAAAAAGACTTTCTTTTAAGTTTAGGCTTCAAACTTTCCTTTTTGATAAAGCTTAGAGGTAGGACTGGATCAGATTGCCCTCTGCTAAATAAACAGCTACCAGTGAAAATGAAGGATAATGCTGATTGACATATGATAGTGATAAATAGATTAGAGGGTTATCTAGGTAATTGGACCCTGGAATGTCCACTAGCAACCAACTGTCAGAGAGAAATCGGTGAATCGCTTATCGTGTGAACGTCCCTATAGAAAGTCAGTGGCATTCGGTGACTTACAATGATGGGCAAAATAACTACTGGCTACTTCAGGGCAAACAATTGAAGCAACTACCAATCAGAGCGAAGGATACCATTGATTTTAATTAAATTTTTTTTGTTGTACTAAAATTTGTTTTGTTTGAAACTAAAAAAAAATGATTGGCATATGGTAGTGGTAAATACGTTACAGGGTCACCTAGGCAACTGAAGTGTCAGTGACAAAGCAATGTGTGTAGCAATCCTGTGTTTACACCAATTAAGGCCCAGGCTGCTACAGGACTTCCCATAATGCACTCTCCTCTTTTCATTCCCCATGTTTCACTGTTAAACATTCAATCAGTTATGCTCTCTCCCATTGTTTTTGTCCTCAGAGATAAGAAAAAGCATAGAGTGCTCTCTCCTTGTCTCTTCTGTCCCCAAACTGAGAAGTTCATCGTGTTAAAAGGGAGTTCTTCCTCACCACTGTTGCAAAGCAAATGCTTGAAGGCAAATTGTCTGGTTGTTGGGGTTTTCTCTCGAATATTCAGGTTCCTTATCTGACAGTATAAAACCCTTTGAAGTGACTATTGTTGTGAATTGGTATTATATAAATAAAACTCAATTGAATTTTGGAAACACTATCTAAAATCCAGGAGGACCATAACATCTCCACAGTGAAATAATAATAATCATGCTCCATACCAGTATGCTTGTTAGTCTAAAATGATTTATCATTAAGTGAATAATAGCACAGTAATTATTGAAGCTGGAATATGTGTGACCCTGTTGACTGCATATCCTACTAGCTGAAGTGTGCATTCATCACAGAAAGTGAATAACAGCATGCTGTATAGTTTCTTTATGACTTTTGGCAGCTTCTGATTGCATTTCCCATGTCGTACATTTGAAAAGAGCTTTTCCCCTGAGAGTCGTGTTTAATGCCACATATCACTGTCCATCAGCACCATGCCAGCCAAACCCACCAGCACGATCCAACAGTAACAAAGCAGCACAGGCAGCCTCACAGCTTGTTTATGTTCAGCTGGGTTTCATGTCCTCCAATTGTTTCTCAGGGACTGCATAGCTTAGCATAAAGATTTGACTCCCATCATAAGTATGCCACACATACTCGAGAGGTTGTTAATCTAACAATGGTCTTCTTGATAACCGACTGGAAAAACTTCAAAAGCTATTTTTATTCGTCTCAGTAGTTGTGCAGCAACCTACCACTTTCCTCTTAGACTGCTTATTAAATCTCATTAAGGTTATTGAATCCATCTTTCTGGACTGTATATACAATAAAGAGCTAAAATTGTTGCTTTAACCGCACTTCTAACTAATTTCACACAGCAAACAGGACATTACCGGCGAACATAAGTGCATTTTTATCAGCGTTTGCAGGAAATGTCAAAGACGCAGCTGTTGACCAAGTAAAATATGTCCGTACCAGAGGCTAAATGTTTCTGTCCACATACCAGTGATTAATTTCCCTGCTCTGTTTTGCTATGTAGAAAATGTGGATTAATGTTATTGAGTAATGTGGGGAAGTCTTTAAAGCATTTTTGAGTAATGCGAGGAAGTCTTTAAAGCCAATATGGACTTAAGTTGTGTTTATGAAAGTTCTGCTTAGCATACTTTACTTTTTGGTGTTTTTGATTTCCAGTTGGATTTCTTTTTCCTCATGGTGCCGCTTTGGATAGAACCAATTTTACCTGGTTGGAAGCATATCTATTCTGTTTTATCTCTTGTCTCATGCTGCGTGGAGTCTCTGACGATTGGTTGCTTATTAATCACAATAAACCAAGCCTCAGCCAATTATGGAAATTGTAATTGGTTCAGGTCTCAGTGGAGACTTGTTCCTAATGGGAGACTGTGTGGAACCAGAATGGAAATATGTGACATAGTTGTCAAATCCTATCAGGTTTCATTCAGTTAATATTAGAGAAATCTGGATAAGGGGGCACTTCTGTAAATTTTACACAGGGTTGGGTCACGGTTTGGGGTCATTTTATCTTTTTTTGGCATCTCTTTCTAAACTTTTATTCTAGAACTGTTAGTTGTGTGGCTTTTCTGTGGTTATATTGCTCATCAGAGCAGCACAAATGTTTCTGTATCTAGTCAGTCATGTTTTTCATTAGCGTATTGATTTATCTGCTTCACACACACAATAGCCTGCCTTTAATTTTCTATTGGCTCTGGGCTGGAAGTTGCCTTTCTTTTGGTTTGAATGGGCTAACCTGAAGAAATATGTGCCTAGAAGTCTTGTTAAAAAGAGTTTTTTGCTGATCGAAAAGAATTTGCTTATATTTGAACGGTTTAGCCTGCTCACAGCAATTATTAATGTGCAGATTTTGGGGTTTTGCTTTCCACCTGGACTGCATTGGAAAGATGGCGCTGAACAAGTTACACTCAAGTGCATTTTAGGGGAAATAAATTTAAGCTCAGGATCAAGTGCTGCTGCTTCTATGTGTCAGGAGACATTTGAATGGCTTATTACAGTTAGTGGAAATATTTGCATGTGGAAAATGGAACTGCAGCCCTAAAATCAGCCTAAATGTCTCACCTATGTTGAACTCAGCTTTAATAATTCCCCTGTATCTCTTTCTACTCCACGCAGCTGCACACCAGAAACACCAAGTAGCTGCAATTGTTCTTGACTTATATTTTGAGCTGTGTTAATCTGGTGAATTTTCTTCCAGCTGACTAAAAGAAAAAATTAATGTTTTCTTAAGTATATAAAAAGGAAAAACACAATTTCCTGTGGCATTCCTTTCTTAAGACCTTTTCAGCTTTAAATACTTAAATATCAGAGCTGAGAACATCGCAGACCAATGGCATGATGGCAACTTTGGTGTGAGTGGAAGAATTTGAACCTATTTGAACCTCATCAGTGTGCCATACAATGCTGCTTTAGAGTGCTAAGAGGAAGATGAATCCCCTACCTGGATCCAGTAATGCCTGCCTTCTCAGATGCTTTTATAGACTGTGTAAACTGAGAGTATGTTTGGCTTAGAGAAGAAATCTCTTACCTAACTGCAAAGTTGGGGTCATCTTCAGGAATGCTACTGTACAAAAGTAAAAAGGAAAGAAGACACAATGTACATGTAAATTTGCACAATACGTGCATACAAAGGAAAGAAGAAGGGGAAATGTGTACAGTAACTGTGTGACTCCCAGACATCATGGGTGGTGTCTGTCCTGCAAAGACAATGCAAACTGTGGAGTTAGAAATTGGGAGCAACTTGCTGCATAAATTTGCTTATGAAGGAGGAATTCTCCTAAATGCTTAATGTGGTATGTGAAGACAAGTGCGTTGGTAGATAAATAGTTTATAATTAATTCATTTGTTAGCTTCATTAGTGAACTCATCAGCATTGCCAGCAGTTATGTTTCTAATGAGGCATTAAGCAGCTCAGCTTCACCTTGTGTGATGTGGTGGATACACAGGTTACCTTTATGATGCACTTTATTTCAAACTGTCTTTAGAGTCAGTCATTTCCTGGTTTTCTGCAGCACTTATACATGCAGAGAAACTTTTAAGGAAAAGAAAGATGATGACAATTAGGTCAGCTGCATAGGGCATGTGAGGCTATACGTGTCTTTGAATATGTATGAAGAGTATATGTGTATCTTTGGGTGTTGTATATTTCTACAATTCTACCTGTAAGTAGTACACAGAAGGTGAGCAACAGCCAGGCTGACGGTCAGGTCTTGGTGCTTTGCAGAGCTTTTTCTCTGGTCGCAAATGATACAGAGTAGCTGAAGACAATGACGAAGGTAAGCAGAATAATCAGCAAATGTAGTAATCAGTCATTAGAACACATGTAGGAAAGTTTGGAGAAACAACAGGAATTTCATCTTTCACTTGGAGTACATTCAGATAAAGTCTTCATAACAACATATTTACAGTCCAGTTTTCTTTTTCTTTTTTCTTTTTTGAGTACATTTAAAAACAGCAGCTGTTAACCAAAGTGTTGTACAGCAAGATTTAGAGCTGGGCAAATGACCTCAAATCAAAATATTTTTTCCCCACAGCTTTCTGTTTTCTTCTTTTTCTCTGACATCCTCTTTACTGAAGCCAAATAAAGCGGCCAAACAATGGACGCCAGTTTTTTATTTGGCACAATAAAGTTGTTTTCCTCAAATCAATAAGTCATGTTTTTAAATCACCAAAAAGTGGTATTGATATCTGTATTGGTCAGTCTCTAATTATCATCAGAGATCATTCCTGATGATGTGACCCAAATATTTATATTAGTCACCTCATTTAGTACTTGATCTGCCAAACAGAATGAGGGGAAAATTTGCCTCCAGTCCTCCCTGGCTGAAGGGATCATTATTCAAATTGAATTTAGTGTCATACTGTGAACCCTGAGTAGTTTCTGCAAGCCAGTGCTGTAAGGAGTCATAACAACTAAATTGTCTTTCGTAAGAGTGCTTCTGCTCTTGATTTGTTTCCTTGCTTCATGTTTCATTATCATAGGAACTGTCATTGTAGGCATCCTGAGTACAGACATCCATTAGCTGTGAGTGACAAAGGCCAAGAACGGGCCCTGGAAAATATGCAAACAGAAAATAGAATTTAAATGATGATTTCTTCATTATAACATCAGTCCACATGCTGTACAGCACAGTTACAAAGCAGCATATTTTTTCTTCTGCTGTGAGGCTGCCATCAGTGTTTTATGTTATTAGACTCATCTTGTCAAATTAAACTGTTTGTTGCTGTCACTGTGAATTATCAGACAACAGACCCGCAACAACAGAAAATGTCAATGTTCCAAAAATGTCTCAGTATGTTTTACTTTGTTCATGGTAGTTTTGAAATCAAGTAGTAGTGAGTTCATAGGCTGTGAATTGCTTTTTGTGTACAGTTGTGCGTGATATACAGCCCTGCAGCCCTAAAGTTGAGTAGATTTGGAGGGTATATTGCATCCCAAGTCTGGATTGGTGTGTAGCCTGTGAATGGTGACGTGTGGCTCATCAATGCCACTGATCAGCTCCCGGGGCGCTGAGCGGCTCAATGGAGCTGAAGGACGCTGTGTCCTCTGGGGTGGAGGTGTATAAATGCTGGAGCCTCTGCTCTCTGCTCTCTGATGCCTGCTGGAGTGTGCACGAGGAGCAGTTTATGCAGAAGTAAAAGGAAGCGGTTTTGCACACAGGTGAGGCATGAAAAGAGGGGTGAGGATGGGTGAACATGTTTTTCTACTTCATTTGATAATAGGTTTCATTTGATAATAGGTTTGTGCTTTTGTTTCTGTTAGCAGTCTGTAGTCAGTTGAGTTGATATATTCCAGCTGATATTTCTAAAAGTCACTTTTCAGTTTTTGTCATATTCAAGCAAAAAAGTGGGAAAACTGTTTCTGAGTGGGAAAACATTTCTGTGGATTTGTAGTCAGAAAGGTTTGTGATCAACATTTTTCTTTATGTAGGTCACAGAACCCACCATGCTGGACATTGATCTATTCGATGCTTTGGTTGTACATCAGGAAAGCCGGTCACTGATTTCCCAATCAGTGAAACTATCACTGCCTTCTGCCCTTAAGCTCTGAATCCCAATTAAATTCAATCTGAAGGCCACGCATGGAGCACATAAACCATATGGAAACAGCAAAAGTTACATGATAATTTTTTTATTTGTTAAACAAGCTTGTTGGGTATCAGAATTAAATAGGAAAGAAACCATCAAATTTTTGGCAATAAAAAAAAATTGAATCGTTCTTGGGAAAAAGTGACTTTCCATCAAACTTGAAGTTCTATTTTACATTATGTAACTGCAGCTGGGATCAGGTGGATAATTTGCGTTGGTGCTTAAAACACTGAATAGGGAAGTACCACCAGAACAAGAGGAGAGCACAGCTATACATCGCGTCATCTGCTTTTGCAACAATGTGCATACCATTTCTGCTGTAAATAGTATTTTGTTCCATTCTTTTGGTTTATTTAATTTTTTTGCTGTCTTCCTCCTCCTCGTCATCTGCCTTACCTGAACACTCTCCCACCTCTTGTCGTACTCCTTGTGGCCCATGCACGGATCTGTGGGTGCACTCTGGCGGTCCTGCTCCTTCCTTTTTCCTCAAACGATCCCTCCCTCCATATCGTTCTTTTCCCCGATAAACGTCTTCACCCGCGTGCACCCTTCGGATTGAAGATCGCAGAGTGCGCTGTAGCCCCAGTTGCAATGGAGGACAGCGATCATGAGCATCTCTCTTCATCAGATGATCAGGATTCCTGCCCAGCTTCCCCTAATCAGAGCAGGCAACATAATGCTGAACAGGTATCAGTCGGGGAGGGAAAAAAGCCCAAATTGCCCCAATTTTACTCCCCGTCAGCTGGTTTGGAGTCTTCCATCGAAGTCTACAATTTGCATGTATTTAACCAACAGATAACTCATGAATTTATCACTTTTAACTTTATATTTTGTTGTTAAACTACAGCTGTTTATTTATCTACAAGTCAAAATATACAGTACATGGTTTCCTGTGTAGGTTATCGGTCATCAAGGTCATAGTAGTCTCTGAAGCTTGAAAAAAGGTGACTGGACTTCTTAAACTCTATCCCTTGACTGTGGACCCAAGGCACAAACTCTTGGGAACCAGTCTGGACTGTCTGCATCTCAGGTTGAAGCAGAGGTGCTTCCTTGATTCCCTTTCATACATTTCAAGGGTGTTCCTCCCAAAGTGCAAGGCAAGAAGTAAGGTCGCCTTTTTTTCAAGCTCCAGAGAGTACATGCTTTTCTTTCAGACAGAAAGTTGCATCTAAGAGCTTCACATTTTTGACCACAAAAACACACCATCTAATGCAATGTACATAAACATAATGTGTCGCAGTGTGTGCCTAGAGCTGAATCTAAGTGGTCGTGTTGCCTGTGGAGTTCCACTCCATTATTTATTTATCAGGGAGACTTTAGTATCTGTAAGTAGAGTCCATAGTACGCACACGCAGTATACACTTGAGCTGTGTATCTTCTTACAGGAAATTTGCACTTAGGACTTTGAATTTTTAATTAAGAATAAAATACTTATATAATGATCAAAATGGTCCTTGTCTTTAATATTACCGATCACCCAATGCTTCAGGGAAGGTAACGATTAGAGCTCATTCATTGTTAGTGTCAAAATAACAATCCAATCCACTGCAGCAGAATCTGGGTGCTCCCGTTCAGCTCTAACGTGACTTCTCTTCATTTATAATAGAAGGTGATTGC
Organism: Bujurquina vittata; assembly: GCA_015106715.1. NCBI lineage: Eukaryota > Metazoa > Chordata > Actinopteri > Cichliformes > Cichlidae > Bujurquina > Bujurquina vittata. Next base: position 17,288 of record VUQK01032475.1, read on the forward strand.
CAGCCGAAAAGTCCCTCACATGTATCCTGTTTCCAATGAATAGTTAAAGACCTCATCCACATTAATTTAGAACCAAATATACAGGTTGCTTCCCTTCATCTGTTACCTGCTGGCCTTAAGCTAAAAACAGTTCTGCGATAGCAGCTGGCTCACATATTTAAGTTAAAAAAAAAAAAAAAAGTAAGTTTTTCTTTACTCATTTTTTTTTTTTTTTTTTTTTTTT
>VUQK01032475.1:17530-28107 GCA_015106715.1 Bujurquina vittata
TTTTGCTTTCTGTTTGACTGCTCCAGTAAACATTGAATAGTTCAGATTTCAGTGGAATCTCTTTGTTACTGTGTCTTAAACTCATCACCATAAAATTTTAAGGTGATTTCTAAAAGTTTCTGCCCTCTGGATCTCTATACCTCCCCGTCTATATTGGTGCTGTGCCTTTCCTCTTTTCCCCCACTTTATTTTTTTCTTCCCACCTCATCCCGTGCACCTCGTCATCCCTCTCCTACAACCTCGGCTTCTCCCCAGCCTTCAAGCCATTCAGATGACTCGGAAGTGGAGAACATTATGCAGGACCCTCAGGATCATGGTGGGCATGGCCACCACCATCACAAGCACCACCACCATCATGACCATGAGGCTCATGATGCAGACAGGCAGGCTGAGGGCAAAGACCGCCCCCACACCCCATCTTATTTGCGGCCACCCGTGGCGGGCAGGGCCCAGTCAGATTCAGGTTCAGACCCCGGTTTGCCGCAGAGCAGAAGTGTGGAGTTTGACTTGCCGTCCCCCGTCAGTCCCTCCAGGCCAAAGAGCCCCTGGGCTCGATTTGACCCATACGACAGTAACGAGGTAATACAAGGCACCCCGGTCAGGAAACCCAAAGGGGGGGCAACATGCCTGTGTGTTGTTCATATACTTCATACAATGTATTACAGTCTAAAATGAATAAGTTGCTATGGTAGGTGGTTTGGAAAGCGGCCTTTTTATTTGGGCGTATTGCTTTTTGTTCTGCTAGACTTGCTAGACTAGACTTGTGCTGCTAGACTTCTTTTGCCAAAGTTGACTGCAAATGGGACAACCACTCCAAGATCTTTAAAGGAGGCAATAACAAAAAATGATCGTCGTATATACACAGTGTCTGTTTCCCTGATCTGCTCTTTTATTTTTGTGTACGTTTTTAGGACCAGGACAAGGAGTACGTGGGTTTTGCAACACTGCCAAACCAGGTTCACCGTAAGTCGGTCAAGAAAGGATTTGACTTCACGCTCATGGTAGCAGGTAAATCCTCGCTTGAACATTGGCAGACATTTGATCTTAAGCCTACGTTTTACTTTAAAGAGGCGACTAATTACAAAGTCTTAAGCCTCGCCTTTTTTTCCCTTTGTTGTTCTTTGTTTGAAGGTGAATCTGGCCTGGGAAAGTCCACCCTGGTCAACAGTCTGTTTCTCACAGATCTGTACAAAGATAGGAAGCTGCTCAATGCTGAAGGTGGGTTTGATTATTTGTTTTCAAATTTTCTGTACTTCATTATGTAATGGCTGATATTTAAAACTGAGGCCTGTTGGATTTTTTTTTTAATCATCCTAGAGAGAATCACACAAACAGTAGAAATCACCAAACACACGGTGGATATAGAGGAGAAAGGTGTCAAACTGAAACTCACCATTGTGGATACTCCTGGTTTTGGGGATGCTGTGAACAACACTGAATGGTACAGACATCTTTAACGTATCAGATAACCCTTAAATGAATGCTGTTACACGTTCTGCTTTGCCTCAGAGACTGAACGCCCCTTTGTGTTTGTACTATAGCTGGAAGTCAGTGGCTGACTACATCGACCAACAGTTCGAGCAGTACTTCAGGGATGAGAGTGGCCTCAATCGCAAGAACATCCAGGACAACCGTGTGCACTGCTGCCTCTATTTCATCTCACCCTTCGGCCATGGGTATGACATATCTGCAGCTCTCCTCTAATGATTGCTTACCCTGCTCATTCAGTCTTTTGTTAATTCTAAAAATAAGGACAATTAACCCATTTCTGCTGCAGGATATCGTGTTCAAAAATAATAATGGAACCATTACCTACACTTTTCTCATCACATCTTTTTACATCTTCATTTGCAGCCTTTGTCCCGAGCACACACACATGCTTGAAGTCTGCCACATATATTTAATGGATCGGTGTTTACTTGCAGTGTGTTGGGCCCCTTAAATTGTAAATACCCAGCATCTTGCCCAGAGATAAAGCAGCTCTCAGCTGCCCTTGGGTAGATTTGCATTTGATGCAGTGCTTTCACACTAATCAATTGTTTGTGCTGATCTGGTACTTCTCAGCACATTTGTGCACATGTACTGTTCCAAATCACTGTGCTCATCAAGGAGCCACAATACCATAAAATTCAAGTAATGCTGCAGTGCATTTTCAGTGACAGTCATGGAGAAACGGCTCCCTCTGTTGGCGAGCATCACTCATGAGCGAGCAGTCACTTGGAGAGCAAACATCTGCTGCCACTGATTGGCTTTCCGGTGTGATGTGCAGCCAAAGCCATCACCTTATGGCTTAAGACTTTACTGTTTGACAGTGATGTCGAAAAGCTTAGAGAGGAGAAATCTACATCTGGATCGCCAGCAAGATAAAACTGTTGTTGCTTGATCCTGATTGCCAAGTTATCAGCATTTATGAAATACTTTCAAATCTAAAAGTAGTTTTTAGGCACAGACTTATCTAACAGTTTGATTTTTATCAACTTATGATAAAACATAAACCTAAACTTGTCTAACAGTAAATCAGCAGCAGCAGGCCTTTCTAATTTTTTATGTGGCCTCTGAAGGCAATGAGGAATAATGCATGCTGTATATTTCATTCAACCACAGTTCATGTAGTTCATGATAGGGCAGCATAGAATGAGACTCAGGAAGTGTTTTTCTTCAATTAGTCATCAGAGCAGACTAAACACCTCCTGACACTGATAAATAAATCTGTTCCCAGGAATGTAACGCCTACCTCGCTAATGGTTAACTTTAAACCAGCGCAAACCTTCATCTTGAAAAAAATATATATACATTACAAACACTGGCTCAGCCAAGAAAGACTTTGTGAACCCCTGACATAAAGTCTCAGTGCCCCATGTGCCAGGAGATGCAGTCCTTATGGCAGAGTGTCTCATTATCCTTTCTTAGTATGTTTTGCATCTCTTCCAGCCTTCGACCTCTTGATGTGGAATTTATGAAAGCTCTCCATGAGAAGGTCAACATTGTCCCAGTCTTGGCCAAAGCAGACACACTCACCCCTAGTGAAGTCAAGAAAAAGAAAATTAAGGCAAGACAATACGTGTTTCTTCCCATAAATTAATCCATGAATACACTGCATTTTTTTCCACTTGTATCATTACAGAGAGTATTATTCACACTTTCATAACAGACACACACATATATAGTCATACATACATTCATATATATATATTTGTTTGTCTCCATGTCCCTACAGATCAGAGAGGAGATTGAGCAGTACGGCATCAAGATATACCAGTTCCCCGACTGCGACTCTGACGAAGATGAAGAATTCAAGCAGCAAGACCTCGAGCTGAAGGTCAGCATCAAAGTGATCTCCTTGCTTTTATTAACAACCTGAAGTTTCTTCATCTAAACATTTTCCTTTAAGACAATAAGCTCAACTGAAAGCAGGATGCTGCCAATGATGTAAATGTCCATTGTTTTATTTTTGGGCTGATCATTTAACATAATAATCCTATTACCAAGTTCCGAGGCATTAAAATGAATAAAACAGATCCTATAGTCTGACCTGGTATTGTACAGTGTTAATGAGTCAACCTCCTCCAACCTTCTTGCATCTGTTGGATTTTCCATCCTCAAGCTGGAACTGAGGATGGAGTCAGTGTTGCTAATGTGTGTCTCTTTGTTGCTGTCCTTGGGTAACCTCTGATAAAAGCAAAAGTGATCACTTGATTATTAAGAGCTTTGAAGTTAAAAATGAGGAATCATACCTCCAGTTGGATTAAAAAGTGTGTTACAGAAGAAAGGACTAAGACACTGAGGAGGAGTTAGATATAAAGACTGCACTGCAGCAGTCAGGACTTCACTGGTCTGTTGTTTAATACAGACATATCCATTCTCTACCCTGCCAGATTGTTTAGAGTCATGATTTTAATGTTATAGTTTTTATTTTCTCCCCTTTAGGAAAGCATTCCCTTTGCAGTAATTGGCAGCAACACTGTGGTGGAGGCCAAGGGGAAGAGGGTGCGAGGCCGTCTGTACCCCTGGGGAATCGTAGAAGGTGAGTTTAACCTCACGTTAAGAGAGAACTCAGTATCATCAGCCTACTTTTTGTACAGATGAACAATTACACAAGTTGACAGTGAAAGCTGTCGTCAATACTTATTGATCCTTTTTGGTGATTAAGTATTGAGAGTATTGTGAAGGATGCTGATGATCCTCTCTGTGATTTGCAGTTGAAAATCCAGCACACTGCGATTTCGTGAAGCTGAGGAACATGCTCGTTCGCACACACATGCAAGACCTCAAGGACGTGACCCGAGAGACTCACTACGAGAACTACAGAGCCCAGTGCATCCAGAGCATGACGCGCATGGTCGTGAAGGAGCGCAACCGCAAGTACGCTCACACTGAAGCATGGGAGAAGTAGATGAAGGAGTTTAACTGAGATGAAATAAATATGACACATTCAAAATTAAGATAAAGATATGAATTATAACGATGCTAAAATAATATTTTGACGGGGAGACCATTATTAAAAAGGCTGTGACCTTCACATATTCTTCAAATGTATAATGGATTTACTCTGGTGTGATGCATTAAGGGTGTTTGTCAGCAGCTGGTTACACTCTGGTTACACTTTACAGGCTTACTTAAATTAGTCTGTGTGCCACTCCAGAAAAAAAGAGAGAAAAAGCATCTGTGAACATGAAATGCTTTTTTTGTAACACGTGTTTCTCTGCAGCAAATTAACCCGGGAGAGCGGCACAGACTTCCCCATCCCTGTGGTGCCCGGAGTGGCCGAGACCGAGACGGAAAAGCTCATCAGAGAGAAAGACGAGGAGGTACGGCACGCCGACCACGAACTGGAGTCGCATCACGACCACGAGCACGAGTCTGCCCACAATTTTGACAACCATGAACACTTAGACCCTCACCCCAGCCCAGAGCAGCACTTAGATCAGAAAGGCGATGAAGCTCTCTGAGTATCTTGCAGACAATGCGTTTACCTGGAAAAAATAAAGTTCCAGATCGCATTTTGTGAGGCTGACGAGAAGCAGCCTCAAAAACAGCAATTGGTTTAATTAAAGAGTAAACCTGTAGCATTTTGGAGCTTTAATCTGTGACTAGGAAAAGACATTGCCGCTTGCGCACTCACTGCAAGCACCAGGATGTTTATAATCACAGCATCATCCAGAGGTAGAGCTTCAGCCAAGCAGCAGTTTGACAGCTTCCTCCTCAGGATTGAAAAAGAAAAGCTGAGTGTAACGTGTTTCTGCACCTGTGTTCATACCATCTGTGCATGGCAGGTTCAGAGAAGGCAGTGAGGATAATGATGTGAAGGACTGGTGTTAAGAAGAACTAAAAACCTGGTGTCAGTGGTTATTTATAGGGATACATAAAAATACTGCGCAATTACCAAAGGGGATATATGTGTGTGTGGAACAGTGAGGCCAATCCCTTTAATTTTGCTGTAGATTGAAAACATTTGTTTTTGATGTCAGAAAATCTCAGCTTTTATTTCCAGGTATTTAAATCTAGATCTGATACACAGTTCAGAAGATCGCACCTTTTGTCTGAACCCGCCCATCTTCTTGTGAGCAAAAGTATTGGAACAGATAAGCTTAAAATAGTGTGTAAAATCATCCTATTCACTTAAAAAGTGAGTAGGACTTAATATTTAGTTGCAAATCCTTTGCTTGCAATAACTGCATCAAACCTGTGGCCTACTTAAATCACTAAACTTTGGTAAAAGTTCTTCTTTGTCTCATCAGTCCATAAAACTTCGTCCTGAATTTTTGAGGTTTGTCTTTTTCCAGCCTGGCCTTCCTGCTGTTCTTGCTAATTAATGGTTTGCACCTTCTTCTGAAGCCTCTGTACTTTTGTTCATGAAGTCTTGTGCGAACAGTAGATTGTGATACCGTCACTCCTGCCCTCTGGAGGTTGTCGCTGATGTCACTAACAGTTGTTTTAGGGTCTTTCTTTACAGCACTTACAATGTTTCTATCATTATCAGCTGCTGCTGTTTTTCTTTGGGCTATCTGTTACTTAGCACACCAAACGGTTGTACTGGATATGGCCAATGTGTGATGACTCAGATTGATTTTTCCATCCTCTCTCAGCTTCACAATTGCTTGTTTTTCACCCATAAACAGCTCTTTATTTTTCATGTTGGTTACTTCCTCTAACTATAAATGCATAGTCTGCACAGGTAAAACCCAAATCTGAAACTAATTGTGGCCATTTTTTGTTAATTAATGGTTGAATAATCAATATCATAGGACACACCTGGGCAACAAAACACACCTGTCAGTCACATGTTCCAGTACTTGCTCACAAGAAAATTGGGTGGGTTCGGACAAAAGGTGCCGTCTTCTGAACTGTGTCTCAGATCCAGATGGAAATGCCTGGAAATAAAAGCTGAAATGTTGATCTTTTGTCTCATATTCATCTTTTAATGTTAAACCCAAATGTTTTCACTCTACACCAAAAATAAAGAGATTGGCCTCACTGTTCCAATACTTTTACTATATTTTAAAAGTAATTATTGCTTTTATTAAAAGAAACCTTACATATAGATTTGTTTTAGTTTGAGACTGTGGCTATAAGGCTAATACTCTGTTAATGATTGTTTCAAGTCTCAGGAATAGACAGTTGTGTGTTTTAGTGTTGTCCTGCAGTCAGAATAAGCTAACCATGAAAAAGCTTTAATGCCATTCCCTTCCCTCTCCCACACCTGACCCTTCAAAGTCTATTTATTTCATTAAATAAAGAGTCTTATTTTTTCCTCAATTTTTTTTTCTGTGTGAACAACATGAAACAATGCAGCAACACCATACAAGATCGATATACATGTTTGCCTATGGTGCTAAAGCCAGCCCACACAAAGCAGCAGGACAAACAGCTGCAGGTTAAGAAAGCTGCATAATGCCTCTGTTACCTGCTCATGTCCAATAAATCAGCTGGAAATGAAAACCTCACTCAACATAATTAGCTGGCAGCTGGCTGATATGATTGTTTTCATATCTTAAAGTGCTGTTTCTGTGACAGTAGAGGAGAGGAGCCTCTGGTTCCCCATCGCCATTCAGCAGAGGTCACGTGATTTAGAGAGAACAGGCTCATCTCCCGGGCTTTATTGATTTGTTGCCTGTGCAGCCACGCATAAATAAATAGCTCCGATGGAGCCCTGCTCAGACTTCATGCGGCTATAAAAGTGGATGTGTCACATTAAAACATGTCTCACTAACACCGGTCTCCTCCCTCTGCTCTCTTTTTGCAGTTGCGGCGGATGCAGGAGATGCTGCAGAGGATCCAAGATCATATGATCACTCAGAAGGATGCCTATTGAGAAACAGGAATGGAGTCACACTGTGTACATGTGCTGTTCTCACTGGGATTGGAAAAAAAAAACTCCTCCCAAACAAACCTTTATTCCACTCTTGAGCATTGACATCCCAAGCCACCACTCATCAGCAGCATGTTACATGTGGCTCAAGGACCCGTCGAGGAGGTTTGCAGCTTAGCGACTCCCTTTATCCTCTCCAGAATCACTGACATTTATGACATCATCGCTGCGAAACACTCGACCCTCCCTCTCTGCTGTTTCCAGCAGCCCTTGTGTTCTTTGAATGAATGAAAGGTTTGGGGGTTAATTCACATATCAGAGATTTTTTATTTAGCCACATGATCACAGGGTTGTTTTTACAGGTTTACATTAAAGTTCACACTTTTTTGGGTGTTTTCTGGTTTATTTTTTAAAATCTTTTAAGGTCAACACACACACACACACACATATATATATATATATATATACTGTAATAATATAATTTTCTATATTACACACTTTTTTTCTTACTGTTTTTGGTGTTTTCCAAGTTGTATTTAATGACACTGCTTGACTCTGTGCGGATGATGGAAGTTCCTGTTGGTTAATTTGGTTTCAGAGTTGTTTAGATTTATACTCATTTTGTTTTATCGGTGTCTGCATGTTCATTATAGTTGCCACCTCTGAAGCCTGGCATCATGGATGGATGTTAGTTGGCCAGCGTTAACTCACAAGTAAACTGCTCACTCATTGTTCGAGCTGTGATGTACCTTTAAACCTGAAGAGAAGTCTTTCATAGCTATGTGGAGAATTCCCCAAAGCAGCAAAGTCAGTTAAGGATGTTGAAAAGACAAGACCCCAGATTTGCATGAGGTGTGCATCCAAGAGCATCAAAGGCCATGCAGCGATTTTTATTTTTGCATGAGTTTTGTGAAGATTGCTCAGATCTATTTAATAATCATAAGCTGACCAGCTGTTGGGGATAACAGATGTTTTATATAGGTTGGTTATAATTATGTTCTCACCTGTGTTGGATGAGTACTAACCTTTACATTTATCTTTCAACAAATGATAAACTTACCTGTCCCAATATTTTTTGGATTGATCTTTAAAAGTGTGAATATTTTATTTTTGCAATAACTTAACACCACCAAGAGTAATGATCAGAACACTGAGTGAACATGAGTCCGTTGCTTTTTTTTCTTCTTAAATGGTGCAAAACTTTTTTTAAAATTAGATAAATCTGCTCTGACTTGTGTAACCTTTATTTAAAAAAAAAAACCCAAAAAACCATTCCTCGAGTTTCTATACCAGAGTCAGGTAACATTGTTTTTGTTTTTGAATTTGTTAAATTTGCCTTTTGTTATTCTGCATTTTTTGATTATATTTATGTAATAAATTTATAAATAAACGAGGATGGAGAGGGCAATATGTACAAATTCTAATATTGTAATAAAATATGAATATAATTTCATGGTGAATTAGACAATAGGTTTTATTTTATGGTGTTAATGGGTCTAGGATTAAATGCTTTGTGTCATAGATTGATATTGATTTTCAGAAATAGGTTTATGAAGTAATAAGTCCTTACTACACAGTTTTATATTAAATGTGTGGAAGCTTGTTTCTGCCACTGGGGAAAGAAAATGACAGGCAGAGGAAAGACAAAATTTTCTAAAATCTAAAAATTTTAGGTCAGTAACTAAAAATTTCAATTTATGTATCCCAAAATTTCAACTTACTCTGAAGTAATGCAAAATTTTGAGATAGTCGAAATTTTAAGATACATAATTTGAAAATTCAGGTTATTAAATCGAAATTTCAGGTTACCAGTCCCAAATTTTTAGATAACCCAAAGGTTATTGTCTAAATTGGGTTGGTAACTTGAAATTTCAGCCTAATGACCCAAAATTGTGAGTTGCATATTCTGAATTTCAAATTACTTCTGATTAAGAAATTTGGAGATGCATAGCTCAAAACTTTGAGTTCTACCCATCCATTTTCTTCCATTTATTTTGACTTATGGATGGTAAAAATGAAGGATCAATAAAAGTGTTGGCAGAAACAAGCTTCCATATATATCTGCATCATTTGTTTAAAGCATAGACAATATACTGACTACAGTTTTATACAATCTATGGTTTAGAGCAGGGGTGTCCAAACTTGCTCTGATTTTTATATTTTTTTATTTTTGGCTTTGAGTCGATTCATGTTATTTTTGGCCTGCCGGCCCAAGCAATGAGTACAACTCGGCATGCAATTTCTTTTTTTAACTCATGGCAAAACCTAAAAAAGCAGATTGAATGATTAACCAATCACAGCCCATGCTGTGGGATACCTACTCCTCGGGTGGTCATATTTGATGCAGTGTTGCTAACATAGCGACTCTTCAGAATTAGCAGTGCTGCTAATAGGACATGTTGCTGTGAGGTGGCGCGACACCAGCATCTCTCTCCCGCCTTTTTGCCAGTGTCGTGCCAAAAAGTGATTTTTGGTATTTGCCAAAAAAATTATTTGCTGTATTTAAACTGGTGTAAATGACTTTTGCCCTATAATCTGTCAAAGATATCTCTCATGAATGATATCAATTCATTTTGAGTGAAAAGAACTTTCCTGTCGCTCCTGTTGCAATCGCGTTTTGGCAAAATGACTTTATTCTTTATTTAGCAGGAAAACACTTTAAAGAGATCTGGCCAAGGGAGCAGTAGAAGTTGCAAAAAAATATAACATCACGACCGTTGGCCCTCGGGTACTTTCACATTGTCAAGTCTGGCCCTCCTTGAAAAAAGTTTGGACACCCCTGGTATAAGCTTTCAAATGTTTGAATGAAGACTTTTCCAAAGTCTAACGTTTCCAAATGGCTAACGTTGAGGCCATTTTGCAGCTGTGGGGGCCTGAAAATGAAGCAACACATGCAGGAAAAATCAGTGTTTGTTCATTGTAGTGTTTTAAATTACTTATTTTTATGTTTTTATTTTTGAAAACTTGGTCTGTATTAAAGCAAAAGCAATGCCTACATACAGTGGGTACAGAAAGTATTCATTGCAGCCATTTGCTAAAACCAAAGTTCATTATATTTCTCATTAATGTACACTCAGCACCCCATATTGACAGAAAAAAACAGAAATGTAGAAATTTTTCCAAATTTATTAAAAGAAAAACTGAAATATCATAAGTCATAAGTATTCAGACCCTTTGCTGTGACGCTCATATTTAACTCACATGCTGTCCATTTCTTCTGACCCTCTTTGAGATGGTTCTACTCCTTCATTGGAGTCCAGCTGTGTTT
>VUQK01032475.1:44633-62173 GCA_015106715.1 Bujurquina vittata
ATATTTATCAGTCCAGGCAGGGTTAAAACGGTGATTTTCATTGTCAATTTTACATTTCTGACCTGTCAGTGATATCCTTTGGAGAGAGTATTCTGGGCTGGCGTTGCAGTGATAGCGGCAGCGGTGCATTCAAGTACTAGAGGAAGGGTGGGAATTTTTAAAACTTTCACAGCAAATATGATTTAAATTGGTTTTTGCAGCTTACATTGGGTCAGTCGGGGGGGTGGGGCAATCAGAGGGGATCCGCTAATTGAATATCCCTGTCCTACGATATTGGAGAGAAAACCCCAATAATCACAGGAGTGAGCCGATCAACCCTTGAGATGCAGCGGTGGCAAATACGTCTCAATTGCATAATAGGAAGAGCCTACAGCATGGGATGGTTCAGGGTCACATGACCCGGCCCTAACCATAAGCTTTATCCAAAAGGAAAGTATTCATTTTAAAAGTAGAGAGGGTGTCTGTCTCCCAAATCCTGAAAGCTGAAGGCTCTCCCTCCCGTTCTATTGTTCAAATCACGAGCATCCCTGCAGTCTGAAAGAGAAGTGCTCTGTGGGGATGATATGATCTTTAAGCTGTGATGATAAGCTTTTAAAGCAGCCTGATGGTAATGAATTGCAATAGTCTAGCTTCAAAGTCATAAGTCCATGGACCAGCTTTTCAGCATCGCTCTAAGAGAACATTTCAAATTTTAGCAATATTGATCAGATGAGAAATATCCTCACCAAAAATGACTCCTCATATTTCCTCATATAGTTAATGAAGGCCAAGGTGAAGCCATCCAGCATAAGGATCTGGTTACTGTGGCAGCATTTGATAGAGACAATAGAGTTCCCTTGGGCAGTGTGATTGCTGGTGTGTCACTGCATATGATCTGTCTGTTGTGTTGACTCACTCGTACTGTGTGTTAATTGTTTTTGTGTGATTGTTTACAATGCCTGCTGAAAAACCTAACTGTAACCATGGAATACTAAAGAGGCGCTGTCTTATTCTTCGAGCGGACTAGCAAAGAAAAACTGGCTAATGCATGTCAACTCTTAAGTGACTGCATTATACTTTATTACACCTGTGATTAAAATAATTTTGCAGAGGCAGGGATGAGTAGTCGAGATGGGGGAAATCCCCACACCTCCCTGTGCACCCCTGCAAATCAGACTCAGTATATAATGGCTCAGTTAATGACCCGTTTTCTCTGTGTTGCAGAGCTAACTAATGCTCAATGATAAACACCTACGAGTTTAAATCTGTTTATAATCCCATTCAGCTCTCAGATGACCTCCACACACGACATTCTCCTCCTCTGCTCTTTCACCTCCATGGAGTTAAAACTATAAATGTGAGCGAGGCAGGAAAAAAGTGCTCGTCTGCTTCTAGAGGATTATTTATTCCTTTACGCAGGGTTTGTGGGAAGTGAAATATTCCTCCTCAGGCTGCCAGCTGAACAGTTACCAGCAGAAAGAGAGAGGGGAGACATGTGTCTTGTTATGCTGGTGTAAATGATAGTGGCTGCTGGAGAACAAGGCCCCTGCCACGGTGTATTATTTGATTGAGCTGCTGATGATAGGCCATGCTGCCTGGCTGTGTAATTAAAAGCTTTCCTTTGTGTTCCCCAGGTTCTCTGACAGCGCTCCAGGTGACTGTAAAGTGAGAGACAAGCCTGCAGACTTTGAGCATTACTCAGCACCACCCCCTCCGCCCGTGACGGGAGCAATCTCCGACTGCAGACACAGAGCTGCTCCTGCCACCCTGAACCACAGACCCACATCTATTTCTCTCAGCCTCACAGAGACTGCACCCCTTCAGCCTGAGGACCACAGCCAGTCCGAGCCACCGTCTGGATCTAGGAGAAAGCTCCCTGCACTAGAGAAGCCTCTGCCTCCTCCCAGGTGCCCAGAGGTCGACTCCTACGAGTCCACTGGTTCCAAGAATGAAGTCTTAACCCTCTCCGATCCTAGCGCTGCCTTAGACCCCACCCACAGCACTAAAGGAGACTCTGAACAGGGCAAAGGACAAGGGGCAGGACATCATCACCCAGCCTCTCCCTCTGCATCCTCCTACAGAGTTTCAGGGCTGGCCAGTATGGAGGGGCACCGCTCACCATCTCCTCAGTTTTCCCCACAGAAACTCAGCGACAGGCCTCCAGTCTCTTTTCAGGATGAAAACTCAAGCAGGTAAAGTTTTATTTTTCACATATTTCAGAGCTTCACTGCATTCGACACAGCTACTGTACTTCCTCTGCTCATCGTGTCTTTATGCTTCAAGCACAAAGGGGCTCATTGAGAGTCGCTGCTTCTGTAGAGTCAACATGTGAGTGCTATCAAGACACAGTAAATTAGAGGGATTCTCTGTAGTTCCGTACAGGCGATGAGCGATTCTGGGATAATTCTGCTCAGAATGTAAACTCCTTTGCTTCTTAAGCCCCAAACATAAAGCTGTTTGCTCATTTTCTTGATTCAGACCTAATTGATAGCATCTGTAGCAAACTTATGACTGTACAGTACTACAGACAGTGGTGGGAGGAGTCCAAATGTCTTGGATATCTGAGCACATTGGGCATGGAAAAAATCTCTCTTGCCACCATGCAGTGAAACTTTAAATCAGCTTATGGCTGGAAGAGCCGCAACAAGAGATTTTCTTCTTCTCTAAGTGGAAATTTTCTTCTCTCTCTGATTTTGCAGGATGGAGCATGTGATAGAAAACCAAAACCCTGCAGTGAGGAAAGTTCCCATAAGGATTGTGCACTCAGAAGGAAGCACAGAGAAGGAAAATGCACCGTTTTTGCAGCATGGTGACCCCCTGGCCATTGAAGTTGAGGGGCACGGCGTGACTCGGCTCAGCAGCCTCGGAGCTGCAGGTCAGGACTCAGTTTTCTGTGCCTTCACCAGGCAGAAGGAGCCTGACTGTACCCCGGTCCCTCAGAGAGACATATACATGACCACTATAGGAGAACACATCCAACCACCACCACCACCCACAGACGTGTCCAGCAGCAGCAACAAATCAGCTATAAACACAGGAGTGTCCAAAGAAGAGGACCAGAAGAGAGAGGAGCTGGCCAGGGACATCATGGGGAAGGATAAAACACTCGCCGATATTCTGGATCAGAGCAAGATGAAGACCACAATGGACTTGATGGAGGGCCTCTTCCCCCAAGGGGAGCAGCTGGTGGAAGAAGCTCACCAGCGCAGAAAGGTGCAGCCAAAGCAGGCAAACTCCCGGCCCGCTGAAGAAAGGTGAGCCTTAAGGTCGTTCATAGGCGCTACTCAGAGCTTTGCAGACTACATGTTGTAGTCCCTGTCACCAGGGGGCAGTGTCAGTAGTATGAGGGGCAAACCAGTCTGTAGGATATTTTTGCTTATGTTGGCTGTTTTGCTCAGCCCGACTGCAGAGATGACAACAAAGATGATAAAATGCAAAAACGTCTCCAAACTGACCACTACGGCCATCATCTGTGCCTCTCACTTTTATTGTTAAAGTCAGGTTTTCAACCTATCAGCTTTTTTTTTGGAGTACCGTGTGCGAGTGCAGACTCTGTCTTAGCTGACTTCCGGCAGTCCCACTTGCTCAGAAAACACCTTTTCGTCTCCGACAGGTTGTCCGTGGCAGCTGAAGGACCAACACCAATAAAAGTATCTCACATTAACAGGTCCATGTTTTTTTCACTGCCCCCTGTTGAAAGCACACGGCTACAATATGTAGGCTGGAGCCTATCTCAGCTGTCACAGAGTTGGAGTTACACACATCAGGCAACCTAATATGCAAATCTTTGAACTGTGGGAGGAAGCCAGAGTACCCAGAGTGGAGCCACAGAGACAGGAGAGAGCATACAAACTCCACACAAAAAGAGCTTTTTACCAAACTTCTACCAGCTCATCCTTGTGACAGGGGTGAACTATCCCTTTAAATGTTTAGATTCCTCTCACTGCAAAGCTGTGCATGTGCTTAATTATTATTTTACTTACAAACAAGCTGACCCACATGAGAGAGAGTTGACTCCCATCATCTTTGCAGTCATGTAGCTGCTTTTATGGCGCATTTAAATTTGTCATTCAGTAACTTACCAGCTTAACGCACCTTGTTTATAATGATGATTGTGTGTGTGTGTGTGTGTGGGGGGGTGATGTGTCAGCATATACATGTTAGTCATCTATGAGGTGAAACTTCCAGGAAAACAGTGTTTATATTTTTGCTGCATTTCTGAGTTTCTTATTGAATTTATTTCAGGGAAAAGGATGACGGCATGGCAGCAGCTGCTACAATGGTGACCAGCTCTGCATATTACAGCACATCTGCTCCCAAAGCCGAGCTCCTTATCAAGATGAAGGACATGCAGGAGCAGGAGGAGGAAGACTCTGAAGATGAGCTGGACATTGATTTGGCCAATAAGAAGGTACCAAAAACCAGACTTTGCTCATTTAAGAGCTTCACCCATTGCGCTATTTTGCGCTAATCTCTCAGCTTTGTCGTCATATTTTCTGTTGTTGCTGCAGCAAGAGCTGATCGACAGCCTCAGCAAGAAGCTCCAAGTCCTGCGAGAGGCCCGGGAGAGTCTTCAGGAGGACATCCTGGACAACAACGCTCTGGGAGAAGAGGTGGAAGCCCGGGTCCAGCAGGTCTGCAAACCCAACGAGCTTGACAAGTTCAAGATGTTTGTCGGGGATTTGGACAAGGTGGTGAGTCTGCTGCTGTCCCTTTCGGGCAGGCTGGCCAGAGTGGAGAACGCCCTCAACAGTCTGGAGGAGGATGCTACACCCGAGGAGAGGGTGAGTAAACCTTTTGAGGAAGTTCCACTTCAGGCAGAGATGAGGGATGAAATAATTATAAGCCTGGTTGAAGCAGGTAATAAATGGTTCCATTTATCTTAAGGGTGACTTAGTTGAAGAAAATTTGATTTACCCCAAGTTAGTTGGATGCACATTATGAGGGATGTTCAAGCAGAGGCCCCTCCTCATAATTTTCCTTCTTTCAGACACTCAAAAGACTGCATAGGTTCAAACAGCAGTAATATGCTTTAGGATTCCCTCAGGTATGCCTTCATGTCAACAGTTTTATTAAAGAGGGTTTTTACATGCTTTCTTCCCATGGTCTCACAATCACATATGCTACAGAGGTCACATTTCAGGAAATTTGAGGGGAAAAAATGTTGTTATTGTGATTTATTTAGGTATATAGTGAATAATAATAACTGCTAAGAAGAAACACTTTTTACTTAAGTGCACTCCTGTCAGTTATGTGATACCAAATGATTACAGTTAGTATTATGGGTAAAACTAGGTCTACATCCTTTCACACCCTCTTTTTCTTCTTCCAGCGTACGTTGATTGAGAAGAGGAAGCTGCTGATCCGACAGCATGAGGACGCAAAGGAGCTGAAGGAGAACCTGGACCGTCGGGAGGGCGTGGTTTACGACATCCTGGCGAACTACCTGCAGGAGGACAGCCTCGCGGACTACGAGCACTTTGTGAAGATGAAGTCGGCGCTCATCATCGAGCAGCGCAAGCTCGAGGATAAAATCAAGCTGGGCGAGGAGCAGCTGAAGTGTCTGATGGACAGCCTGCCCATAGAGCAGAGGCTGGTCCTGTGAGGAGGATGGACACTGTTGGGTCTGAGTGAGAGTCTGCACCTGAGGCCTGTGGCCAGCAGATGGCGGCACAGTTGAGAACTTACGCATGCATTTTTGTGACTTTTTGAGCATGTGTGTGCGTCACATCCACAATAACGCAAGAAACTCTTTTTTCTTTTTTCTTTTTTTTTTAAAGATGTCATTTTTTTTTTGGCATCAAGCAACCACTGGACTAATGTCCTTTATGCTTTGTTCTTATGTTTTGTTTTAGTAATTTATTGTAGCCTTTTGAATCTGGAGGAGACAGTATTTTATCTTCAACTGATTTAGCTGATGTGTGTTATACACTGAACATTTAAGAGTATTTATCAAGTTTAAATAATGTGACACGTTCTGTTAAGTCTGGCAAAATATGTCAGTAAATTCAACTTTCCTTTAACTTTTACACTAACTAGTGGCCTTTTTACTAAAATCCTGTGCCCTCGCATTCCTCACTGAAGAAACATTTCCTCCAGATGAAGCTGGTTGCCCCTGCAGAGAGAGCAGAGTGTTTAACGTCACTGAACAGAAGAAGCACTTCACATCGAGGCTTTGAAACGTCACATTTGAAGTGCCCTGAGAATCACTGCAATCACTCTTCAGTCCACTTCTGCAGGTCACGTTCCTCAGAGCTGTTTATTGTTATGTTTTTTTCTTCACAGGCAGAGAAGAAATCTACAGGATGACATCACCACATACATGTTAACCAGGTGTTTCATCTTCTCACATTGCGGTTTTTGTTATTCACAGTGCAGAAGTTGAATTTCAGCACTAAAAAAAACATGTTCAGGTTGATCATTAGGAAAACAGATATGGAACTAAAGACCTTGAACTTCAGATTTCAGACTTTATGGATTAAATCTGTCTCCCAGATATTGGAGAATTTTTCTTTCCTACACATTTGAGTTTGTTACAGTTTCACTTGCTTTGTGCACTGCTGCATCCCAAACCTCTTAAAACACTTTATCAGCTGTGCTCCTCTCTGTCAAATAAAAGCGTCTGCTGTAGAGTCTGATTGCTGTCATCGTCTTCTCTCCGGTGTCATTCATTAACTCCACCACACCTTGCTCTCTCTCCCGATGAACTCTGATATGGCAGGGAGTATATTTAACGCCCTCTCACATAACAAAAGCTGGTCACGCTGCATCTGTTGGAGGATTTGGTCTATATTATAAAGGTGAGACGTCTAGGTGAGTTAAATAATGAAATCTTACAAGGAGTGGTTTTATTTCACTGCAACTTTTAAAGATTTTAATGGATAACTACTGCAGAGCTCAGACAGATGCTACGTTTAGTAATTATAAAACAAGCTCTCGACTCGTTTTTGCTGGAGCTATCAAGTTCAAGATGACAACCTTCTCAAAACATCTGAAGGCAATGTGTTTCTCCTTAATGTACGGAAGTTAAACTGATGACTTCCGTTATCAGTTTAAGTCACTAGTTTGTATTAAGTCACTAATTTTTATTCAAATTAGTGACTTAAGTGCTTTAAGTTGTTTAGCTTTTGTTCTTAAATGTTAATTATCCGAATGTGTGTCTGTGTCCAGCGGCTGTTTTATAAGTCACTACAGTCACATACAGTCACTGCACGTGTTCTTTATGTAAGAAAACACACAATACGCCACGTTTGTGAACACGTATGGTTGTTAAGTGTTTGCACAGAAACTTTATTTACGATGGAAGCAGGAAGTCTGACAGTTCAGGAAGAGTGGACTAAATAAAAAGGTGAACTTACATAAGACCACTCATTTATAATCTCATTTATAATAAATTACACAGTAAATATGTGTTCTAGTCCTTGCTTGTGTACATGTTGCACTTGTGTGTTCGCACTCTTGTCGGCTTTTAACCAAGACCTGAGTTGTGTGTTAGAAAGTAAAAATCCTTCAATCCTAAAAATATAGACAAAAAGTATGGATAAAAGGTAGAAGATGTTAGCAAAAGGGAGTGTTAACAGTCAACGCTGTTAGCTAAAAGCATTGTCAGCAAAAGTAACACGGTACAGAATGAGCCTGGCAGGCATGGACTGCAAGGCTGAAGACCAAGAAAAACACCACTTCCGTAGAAGAGACACCTTCAAAGTAGACTGAAGAATTATGCTAAGGAGAACCTGGAGAAAGGCTGTGCATACTGGAAGCATGTCCTTTGGTCAGATGAGATGAAACTACAGCACCTTGGCCACAGAGATGCTGCTTATGTTTGGAGAAAGAAGGGAGAGGCGTACAACCCGAAGAACACTATCCCCACAGTGGAACATGGAGGTGGGAGTATTATGCTGTAGGGACGCTTCAGTGCACCTGGAACTGGGGATCTCATCAAGGTGGACGGAATCATGAAGAAAGGATATGTGAAGGTTTTGAAAGAAAACCTCAAGCAGTCAGCAGCATAACTGGATCTGGGCCATCGCTTTGTCCTCCAGCTTGACACTGGCCCAAAACATACGTCGCTCCCAATGAACAACCTGCAGACGACCAGAGTGAACTTTACTAACTGGCCTGCACAAAGTCCTGATGTGAATCCCACTGGGGTGAACTGAAGACCAAGGTCCATGCCAGAAGACTTTCAAATCTGGAGGAGCTTGAGAGATTCGCCAAAGAGAGAACAGGCTGGGGTGGCTCAGGAGATGTGTGTGAGACTTGCTGAAAGCTACAACAAACAATTGCAGACTACTATCCAAAAAAAAGAGCATCTGCAATTTATCATCAGCATCAGGGGGGCTGATAATTTTGACTCTGGTAGTTTTTGATCAATGATTTTGTTTCTGTGTGCAAAGTAAAATACTCCAATACTCACGCTAATAATTCTGACGTCATCTGTAAATGTAATTACTAAAGATAAACTGTGAGCTGAAACTGGGCCGGGTCCAGTTTAAAATGAGTTCACAAAAAAATCTGTACATTTGTGCTAATTCTGCTGCTTTATCCTACAGCTTCTGCTGCGTCGGCAAACCACTTTGCAACCCACCTTCTCCTTTTTATGTTGCTTCTGTGTTAATCGGTCCCTCCTTCTTCGTGTGCAGCCGACTCTAAACGACTGCGGATGGCAATAGTCGTCTGACTGAAATGTGTTTTCATAATTTGGTAAGCAAACCCTTTAAAGAGTCTCTTTTGACCAAAAGTGTCAAACTTCCAAAATCCAAATAATGTTTAAGAATAATAGTGTAGTATTAACTTGTACATGAGAAGCCCACTGGTAATTTTAACACAGCTTTGTGTGTTTCCAGCAAGAGTGATGGCTCCATTGATCCAGTGATCTGAAAAGTCGAGGTCATACCGGACAGCGATGATTCACCTCGCTCACACGGCTCACTTTCAGTTCCTGGGCCTGATAGTCGGGTTCCTGGCGTGGATCCTCACTATGGCCACGGCTGGCCTCAACGAGTGGCGCCTCTGGCAAGTATCCAATGTGTCCATCATCACTTCGGGCGAGGCCTGGGTGGGTATTTGGAGGGTGTGCTTCTACAGTCATGACCTTCCCGGGATGGAGAACTGTCAGAGCATTTCGGACATCTTTGCTCCAGTGGAGATCGCCGTGGCTCAGGTGCTGATGATGCTCGCAGTCATCTTTGGCCTCGCCGGGAACATCAGCGCTGCAGTGGCCATGAGGATGGTCTACTTCTCGGTGGAAGATCGCAGAAACATTAGGCTGGTCTTCCTGCTGGCGGGGGTGCTGTATTTGCTCTCAGCGACATCCTCCTTGGTGCCGCTGGTGTGGAACATGAGCTCTGTGCTGAAAAACAGCACCATAGACTTTCCTCCTGAGTTCCAAATCCCTGCTCCCCCTGTCAGTCAGCGAATTGGCTCGGCCATCGCAGTGGGCCTCTGCACCTCCATTGTGATGCTTGTAAGTGGCCTGCTTTTCCTCTGCTACCGGTACGCATGGCGGGCCGTGAGCACACAGGGCCCCAGAGACCCACTCGATGGCTCCTGGACTCTGACAACACTGCCACAGAAATCTGAACTGTCAAATGGAGTCAGAAATGGCATCGATAATGCCTCCTTTCACTGCGACTAGTATGTCATGACACCTGCCATGATGAAATGAAGCAAGGGAAACTGACTTCAGGCCTTTGTGTTTCATTTTTTGAAGAGGTTTGGTTCGATGCTGGAAAATGTCACGATACTGTAACAGAACCAGAAAACAAAATGCTGGAAGATGCTAAAATCCTCTGTTGAGCTCAGAGGAATATTGATCAATCATACTATTCCCACAAAAAACAGTGATTTCATTATACAGTTAAGAAAACCTACAGATTGTTTACCTGCTAGTCTCTATTGTAGGTTTATGTGACTTTTAAAGCTACAGGATTGAAGTTCAGGGATGGCTGCTTATCTACAGATGTAATAATAAACTTTATCTCTTTTACTGAGGAGTGCTGTGTGTGTTTGTGCGTTAGTAGCCTCAGCCTCGGTTTTTGTATGATGGGTGTTTACACATACAGGCCTGTGGGAGGTGACACAACATTTCAAGGTGTGGCTTCTTACAATCTCCATGTGAGGAGGGGTAACAGTCGGCCAGGTTATGTGGAGGTTCTGCACATGTGACCTGGGTAGGAGGCTGACGAGAGCAGGCATGTGAGCGTGGAGATGGGAACGCCTCACTGTGGTGATTGTTACTCACTCACACACACACACACACACACTGGCCTAGTGGCCGGCTTCACCTCTCTGGAGGCGGCTAGCTGACGGAGAACAAAAAGCCCTCTTCAGAAGAGCACAACTCTCTCTGTCAGAAACACAAGGCTCAGAAGTGGATGACTGGCAGCCCTGCTCTAAACACTGCAGAAAATCATTATTTTTTTATTGCCTATAATTAAATGTTTGCTGCAGTCCTCTAAAAAAGTATTGAATAATTCTTTGCCCACCTTTTCGTCTGTCTCCACAACCCTCCTGCTTACCTCTCTCATACATATCCTTTAGCAGATAAAGCTGCTGTGCTTTGTCATCTACTTTTATCACTTGCAGTGTTTTATGGATGAAAACTGATAAGATGACTGATTTGCAAATATGTCATATCAAAGTCTGTAGTATTTAACCGAAAGTTAACCACAGGTGGATGACATCTTTGCCCATGGAGTGAGATTTTACTTGCAGAAAATCTGTAGTAAAACTCTAGGCAGATGAGCAATTATATATCAAAAGGTGCTTTACCCTCCTTAAAACATTAATCAAGATAAAAAAAAAATCATATTTTTATTCCGTGTCTTATCCATGTGTCGCCAGTGGTAGAAAAAAGCTGAAGTTGCTGTCTCAAGGTGGATTAGCAGTTGAAACTGACAGGTAATAGTATGGATAAATAAGTGAAATGGTTAGCTAAAATTATAGATTACAAATTGAAATTCTCATCCTCATCTACTTATCCTATTCAGGGTCCCATGGGGGGGCTGGAGCCTATCCCAGCTGTCACAGGGCGAGAGGCAGAGTACACCCTGCACAGGTCGCCAGCCAAACACAGAGAGACAGACAATCACACCTATGGGCAATTTAGAGTCACCAATTAACCTAACCCCATTAACTGCATGTCTTTGGACTGCGGGAGGAAACCAGAGTACGCAAACACGGGGACAACATGCAAACTCCGCACAGAAAGGCCTCGACCAAAGTGGATTTGAAGCCAGACCTTCTAGCTGTAAGGTAGCAGTGCTAACCGCCACGCTGCCCTGATGTCTAAACATGCTGCCTAAATTAATGCTCTGATGGCTGCCAAGCAGTTAGACTTCTTTCTAGAATGACTAAAGAGAAAGAATAGGATTATGACCTCTCACATGGGTTAATTTAAATAACCTGTGCACTTTGTTGAATTGAATTGAATTGAAAAACTTTATTGTCCATTGCAAAGCAGTGGAAATTTATCTTAAACGTGGCTCTCAACCTATTTACAATAAACAACATAAAACATGAAAGCTTTTCCCCCCCTGAAAGTTACACTTCTATCACCATTTTTGCTGCTGTTGAATTCTCCAGCAGATTTCAGTTCATGAGCCTTTTGGGTGCCACGTCTTTGCATGCCAAGTTGGTAATGATTCCTGTGCAATCCTGTATTTTACTGATATTTGTGCTTGCAAGAATGTGAATACCTTGGAGCAGTGCCGCTTCAACACTCACAAGTCAAATCAAAACACCAGACACATGATGGTTAACAGAAACCTGTAGTTTCCAGAGGCTCAAATGATCTTAATCACCAGAATAATGGTTGCGTTTGCTTATCAACACCTTGGCACAGGTTTGTTTGCAGTCAGATGCATTTAGACATAATTATTCCTGACTGGAAGACTTATCATTTCCTTGCTGTTTCTGCTTACAGTCAGATAAGCAAAAAGAAGATCTCTGCAGCTGCTTTTGTTGCCTCCCTGCTGGTTGCTGTTCACACACTGGGAGACTGTGTGGCGTCAGAGGACAGGAGGGTCCCTTTCAGCCTGCCCCAGAGGCCTGACAGAAACTCTGTTAGCCTCTTCAGGAGCAAAGACTGGCATGTCTTTGGCACCTCAGGTAACATATGCTCCTGTGACAACTTCATTATCTGTCATAAACTTCATCCTATAAAAGCTAACTCCACAGACATGAACCACCATGGAGGTTTGTAAATCCTCCTCTTCCCATGCAATAACACATCATGTCGATGTACTTGAGTGTATGTAAATGACAGAGACAGTTATGGATTGCAGAGCACGGTGGCACCCTCTGACCTCGGCAAATTTGTGTAATTATGTCAGCCTTGTGCTACATTCTTCACAGTACACGGTGCCCATTAAAGCGTTCATTAAACACAGCTTAGCTCAGCGAGTGACCAGGAAATCTGGTGGAATTAGACTCAAGCTGTGTTTCCACCGCCGCAGACACACCTGACAAACCGAGAGACGGCTGTTTTTAGTCCCACTTTGTCGTCTGAGAGTCACAGACGAGCAGGGGGAGCTGATGGGGACTAAGGAAAAGAGCAGCCACGTTTGCGCCTCTGACATAACTGGCTTACCATTTCAGAAACCATTTTAACAACCAGAACTGAAAAAATAAAGCATATTCCATTAAAGAATACAGGAAATTGACCTTTTCTTAATTTAAAACAGTTTTTTTGTAACAGGATTGCAATGAAATATCATCTCAGTTTGCAACTCAAGAATAGTTTGTGCTTTAAGAATTATTCTGTATGTTTTCAGAGTAGGAATAACTTACAATCACAGCATTTCAAAAGCTTGCAATTTTTTAAGAGAAAGATCCCAAAGCCTCTCCAGAATAAGGGATAAAAAGCCTTTTATAAAGCATATCTTTAAAAAATAGATTTATTTTTATTGATCACAGCAGGTCGTCTTAAAATGTTTGATTGTGCAGGGGAGTCACATAAAGTGGCTGAAACAAGGTGTCAGTATCACCGTCTTGGACCCATGTTTTTAATAACTATTACACAGTACGTTGTCTCTGTTGTTTACATCATTGCTGCAAAGCGGTTCGAGGTGCAGTTCTACCGGTGATTATGTTGTGATGTCAGTCTCTACGCAGATAAATCATACGTTAAACGTACTCTGAGCGCTTCCTGAAATTTGCACCTGTGCCCATCACCTGGTACCGCCGCTGCAGCACAGGCTGACGCTCCACCTGAGAGCAGGAGCAGGAGGTGACCAAGATCAGGCCAGCCACTATGAGGAGGAATCCGGCCACCCAGCCGCAGAACAAAGCGTGTCCAAACTCCCACCGAGGCACCACGTCAGGCAACTTATCGTCAAAGAAATGTATCACTGCTAAATGTGCCATGTAAGACACTGGGATCAGACACAGCACCCCAGAAACCATTCCCAGCACCCCTCCTGTGATGGTTAAAATCCTCTTGGTTTGTTGACCGTTGTCCTCTTTACAGCTGTGGACCAGGTCGAGTCCAGGTATAGCCACTAGAATTCCCAGCATGCCCACGGAGAGGGCAGCACACATGAGGATGCGAGCCAGCTTGAGGTCTCTGGAAAGGCCTAGCAGGCTGTCATAAGCCCTACACTCCATGCCTCCAAAGGCCTGGACCACACAGGTCTCCCAAAGGCCCAGCTCGTAGCTCTCCACGGGCAGCAGTGCAGTAGACATGGTCAGCCACTGCGGTAAGATAGTGGTGGCTAAAGCGCACAGCCATCCTCCAATATAGACCAGCATCCCCAGCAGCTCCAAAGCGCAGGCGCATGTGTCCATGTTTCTCTCCCTCTCTCTGGCCTCCACGCTTGACAGAGCCACAAGAGTTCTTCTTCTTCTTGTCTGGCTGCACTTCAGATGGAGAGGGCTGTCCCTGTGCAGTCAGGACAGGAGCTGCTCAAAACACCTGATAATTAGAGTTGACCGCTCCGGCTCTGGGCTCTGATCTCGTTCTCAAACAGTTCCCACTCAGAGGAGCACACATCTTCTGCTGCTGGAGGGAGTGGGGGGGCCCTGCTCGGCCCTCCCCTTTGCGGTCCTCCTGCTTCCGCTGCTGTGCCAATGGGCAGCAGGGGCACAGGCAGAGATGGCCATGATTTGATGAGACCATTGCAGCGTGTTGATGCAAAACTGCAGGGCATGAGGGATGTTATTAAATGCAGACAGGATTATTTTTACGCTGAGAAAAAAAAATCAACTCCCTGAGGTTCAGTTTGCATCCTGCAATCCTACAATAACCGGGTGCAAGCATATGAGCAAGGGGCCACTTACCACAGCAAACTCAGGTTATTATTTAGAAGTGCTAAACACCCTTCTCATGAACTGAGCTGCCTCTAAAGGTGTTGTCTCAGGCCTTCAGTTCTGTTTTCAAGGGTTTTTTCCTGTGAACTCATGAGTTAGAAAAACACTTCACTGTTAGAGCATTGCAAAGGCAGAAATACACAACTAGGCCCTCAGTTGATTTATTACCAATGAAATATATAAGTACGGATGCACTGAGATTTATTAATAAACATTTAAGTAGATTTAAAAATATATGATTACTTTGACATATTCCTGCTGGTGGGATAGCGGCTCACACAGTCAGGCTCTCTGCTGCATGTGACTGAACCTGAAGCAACAGAGAAGCTTATTGTGTGCTCTTGTATGAACACTGAATCGCTTGTGGGAATTGATCGTAGGAGGCAATAGATCAAAGATGAGATGTGAGAAAATGTTTCCCATTCATAAACACACAGACAGCCGTAGAAACCACAAACAAACACACAAACAAAAATGCACAGATAACATCCCCAGGCTGCCAAACTCCTTCTGCTCAGGAGAAGAAAAAACTCAGCTGACTGCGCCGATGTCCTCACAAACACTCCAGGACCGAACCTTATCAGAAACAATCTTAATGTCAGCTTTAGAAGGTAATCGCTGCGGATAAGTAGTCATGATAATCACGGCCTGTTTGGCATCAGAAACCTCATATAACACATGCCACATGACAATTTGTGTGACTCAAACTATGAAGAAATTAACAGTGTTGTTGCAGTTCCCCCTCTCACACATAGAGGCCGCCAAAGATCCTGCATAACCCAAACAGAGGTCTCATTCAAGCGCACCATATAAACAAACTGGAGTGTGGTGTATTAGTCAAAGTTTAAGAGTATTTTATATACTCTAATTGTATACTACCTGGTCCCTGGTTTTTGTTTTTTTGTCACATGAACAAAGACATTTTCATCACAAATTCATGCAAAATCCATGAGGAATCAGGGAAATCAAGTGCCTTATGCTCAAAAGGACCACCAGCTCCTTGCTTAAAAGAAAATCTCCATCCTGGCAAGTTACTCAGGCTTTTGAGAAAAAACATTCCAATATCAGACGACCTCCTTTTCCCTTCTTCCACAGTTTTAAACTTGCCTGGGTGCACAGTGTCAGAGTAATTATGTTGACTTCAAAATAATAAGTGTATGTTCAGTACAGGAAAGAAGGTTGAAAGAAGAACTCCCAACCTCATTGGATTAGAGCAGTGGAAGTCAAACTTTTCACAATGAGTACCACCTCAGGTGGGACAGGTGTTGTGCCAAAAAGTGATTTCCGGTATTTGCCAGAAAATTATTGGCTGTATTTAAACTGTTGTAAATGACCTGTTGACCTACATGTATAATCTGTGAAACCTGTGTCAAACATGTCTCTCGTGAATTATATCAAGTCATTTTGAGCTTTTCTGCCACAAAGTAGGAGCTGCAATCACTTTTTGGCAAAAATATTTTTTAAATATTTTTTATTTAAAAACTGTTGTTGACATAAAAAAAAAAGCCTGGCCAAGAATGCAGCAGAAATCACAACAAATATAACATTGCCGTTCTACAAAGACATTTTAAGTAGACAAAAAGGACCAGATTGATTAGAATGTAGGAGACACGACGATACTTGCACAACAGGTCATTTCGTGATTTTATATAGAAGTCATTCATAAAATCTTCAGTAGATTTAGTGCAGATTTTTCTCTGTGTAAAACACAGTGGTGTGGTGGATGGGGCAGCTACAAAGTTTTCATTTCTTCACGATGACACCTGTCGATGATCAGGTGGTTTGATAAAACGCTCCTCCAGCTGTTTCCCACTTACAGGAACAAGTACTGCAGTTTTGGATGCTAGAAAAACGTTTCCTTTCGCTCTCGGTAACGGCGCCGCCTCTTTGTGCTTGTGGTGTGTGTGCAGACAGGACCCACATTCAGCTGATGTCAACATCTTTGCAGTTTTTTTTATCAGTGTTTTTGTTGAAAAACTGGGGGTCTGCATGCAATTAATGTTGTAATACTTTGTATTCACACACGTCCTCCTAAATACGTTTCTATTGCAGGACTATTTTTAGTCATTAATATATATATATAAATAATTATTTATTTTTAAAAAAACTTGGAGACTTCCCATGTTCATGTACCGCCAGTGGTACGTATGGACCACTAGAGGGGGTCCATGTACCACCAGTGGTACCCGTACCACAGTTTGAGAACGACTGGAGTAGAGTAGGACCAGTGGTGAGATTATTTAGCATTTATTTAAACATTTCTATATCATTCTGTATCATATCAGGAGGGGTGCTAGGGATCATTTCATTATTATTTCTATATCATACTGCTTTGTACTTTTACTGCAATATATTTTGGATGTAAATATTGTCTTTTGTACTGCATATTATTTATTTTAAAGCTTGAGTTACTTATTATTGATTTTAAAATAATAATCTACTAAAAAATCATGCTGTATTATTAAAGAGATTGGGCGCTGGCAGGAAAAGAGACCACAGAGAAGATTCATGGATGGAATGAAGGAGGACAGCAAAAAGAAGAAGATAGTTACTTAGTTTAGGTAATTTAAATATATTTTATTGTACTTTTAGTAAATTAAGAAAGAGTTCTTCTCCAGTTTGTAAAACACAGAAAGAACGCTTCAGGAAATCATTCCTACCGTTCTCCATAAAACTGTATAATAACTCTTCTTTCTGCCTGTCAGGACATAAGATCCTACACACAAAATTTTGCGTTTCTCCTTTTGCTGCTGTATTCCGGATTCTTTTGTACATACTCTGATTTATAGTGCATATATTACATTTTATTTTCTATATACCAGGCATCCACAAATTGGCGGACCTCGGTCCGGATCCGGACCGAAATTATGTCTCGTGCGGACCCGAACCCAGTACCAAAACAGAAATGACCACTTAAAATCTTGTTGAGCGCCTTCTGTTTTACCTGCGCGGCTTTTACAGTCGTTATGGTAATGGTGAAGCGCCCAAGGAAACCCAAAGACCAATCTTATGTGAGTTTGTCCATACCACGTGATACCACCAAGCTTGTTCCAGCCGGCCGTTAAACTTTGTAACAAAGTGAGGACGGATGAGAATTTGAGAGAGGTTACCTAGGAAACCACAAAAATAGTGACACAAGGCAAGAGATACAGGCGGGCGAGACAGAGGAAAGGATGAACTGATAGCTGAGACTGGCTCTGACTACATTCAAGCCCAGCCTTAAAATTCTGGGGACAAGCAAGAGCTCACTT
>VUQK01032479.1:26223-47738 GCA_015106715.1 Bujurquina vittata
GGAAGCTTATTTAATATTTCCTCTAATGTATTCCTGTACTAAAAAAGTGATTAATGCTTTTAAACATTTCTAAATTTAAAATTAATATATCGGTAATAAGTCGGTCAGAAAATAGGAGAATTAATCAAATCACTTGATGCAATGGGTTCAGGTTATTGTTTGTTATAGTGACACGCTTTGTGAACCTTCAATAATAATCATATACTGTACCATATACTTTCATTGAGACTGATATAAATGGCAACATGGCCTTGGGTAACATGGATAGCATTTAATATACACACAATTCATTTTAGCAATCTCTAGTTCCCAATAACATATTTTAAGATTGAAATGCTGTGGCTTTGTATACAGATGCTCACCAGTGAAGCCAGGAGAACACAGACAGGAGAATCTACCCACTCTATCCTCACAGGTTCCTCCATTCCTGCAGGGCTCTGAAGCACACTCATTCACATCAATCTGACAGTGAGAACCCTGAAAGCCCGGCACGCAGAAGCAAGAGTAGCTATCACCACGGGTTACACATATCGCCTGGTTCTGGCATGGGTTTCGGGAGCACTGGTCCACAGTTTGAGGCAGCTTGTCCAGAGCAGCACCTGAGAACAGATGGTGATTTTATACATCAGATTCCATCATTATTAACAGATGTAAAAACCGAATATATACAGTGCTGTGAAAAAAAAATTGCTCTCTTTTTGATTTCTTATTTCTTGCACATTTGTCACATTTACATGTTTCAGATCATCAAACAAAATTAGACAAAGTTAACCTGAGTAAGTAAAAACTGCAGTTTTTAAATGATAATTTAATTTATTAAGGGAGAAAAAAACTATCCCTACCTGGCCTTTGTGCAAAAGTAATTGCCTCTTAAGCCTAATACCTGTTTGTGCCAACCTTGGCACCCAGAACTAGAATCTAGCATTTGTGATAACTGGCAATGAGTCTTTCACATCACTATGGAGGAATTTTGGCCCACACTTCTTTGCAGAATTGTTTTAATTCAGCCACGCTGGAGGAGTTCCAAGCATGAATGGCCTGTTTAAGGTCATGCCAAAGCTTCTCAACTGGATTCAAGTCCGGACTTTGACTAGGCCACTCCAAAAGCAGCATTTTATTTTTTGTTTATTTGAGCCATTCAGAGGTGGACTTGCTGATGTGTTTCATATCTTTGTCCTGCTGCATAACCCAAGCGAGCTTGAGCTTCAGGGCATGAACTGATTCCTTCAAGATTTTTCGGCAGAGAGCAGAATTCATGGTTTCATCAATTACAGCAAGTCATCCTGAAGCAGCAAAGCAGCTCCAGACCATCAAACTACTACCACCATGTTTGACTGTTGCAATGATGTTCTTTTTATGAAATGCTGTGTTAGTTTTATGCCAGATGTAAAGGAACTCAAACCTTTCAAAAGTCAGTCCACAAAATCTTTCCCAAAAATCTTGAAGGTCATCAAGATGTTTCTTTTTTAAGCAAGCGTGAGACGAGCCGTTGTGTTCTTTCGGGTCAGCAGTGGTTTTCTCCTTGGAACTCTCACATGGATGTCATTTTTGCCCCAGTCTCTTTCTTATTGTTGAATCATGAACTCTGACCTTAACTGAGGCCTGCAGTTCTTTAGATGTTGTTCTGGGTTCTTTGGTGACCTCCTGGATGAATTTTGATTATTCTTGGACCAAGTTTGGAAGGCAGCCCACTCCTGGGAAGGTTCAGCACTATTCCAAGTTTTCTGCATTTGTGGATAATGGCTCTCACTGTGGTTCACTGGAGTCCCAACGCCTCATAAATGGCTTTGCATCCCTTTCCAGACTGATGGATATCAATGATTTTTTTAAAATCATGTGTTCTTGAGTTCCTTTAGATTGTGCCATGATACGCTGCTTTTTAGGATCTTTTAGTCTGCTTCACTTTGTCAGACAGGTTCTATTTAATTGATCTATACAGTATATTCAATAACATTCCTATAAAATGATCCAAGAACATTTTTCAGTCTTAAACTATTTCTAGTCTCAAGCTACTTCAGAATAATAGTTAAAAAAACAAACAAACAAATGAAAAAAGAGCTGTTTTTGCCCACTGAATGGTGAATGAATTGCTGTTTTAGCTTGATCACATCTGGCATGAAGCTCTTTTATCTCTCTTTAGCTTTGATTAAACAAAAAAAGCAGTTGTTGTAACAAGGGCTTTAAATTCAAGAGCCTCTCAAGGCGTTGTGGCCGGCTGCCACAGAAACCAGTTCCACTGTTTGGCTTTAGCATTCCTTCTATTTCCATGGTGACAGCATCCAACTGAAGATTTGAGCCATTTATTGCTTTACTCATTATGGTGTGTTTTTTAATGAGGAGGATTAAACACGACAATGCCACAGCTTTGGGTTTAGCGTTCATTTCAGGATGGACATAATACAACTAGTAATTAGTGGATAAGCATTTGATTTTTTTTATGTAATTGCAATTATAAGCAGCAGTTCTCAAACTATATACGACTTAAACATGCATGTTAAACATTTTTTTCTAGACTACTGAGTAAATAACTGATTAAAGAAGTTATTATACATGTTAATCTTATTCAAGTCAAATCAAATCCATTTTTATTTATTTATTTATACAGCGCCAATTCACAACAAATAGTCGCCTCAAGGCGCTTTGTATTGCAGGTAAAAACACTACAATACTGCAGAGAAGTAAATTTTTATTTTACACAGATTTTATCACCATCACATATAATCACAGCTTCCATGACTAGACAATATGAAAGCATTAAATATTATAGCTAAAGTAAATTAAAAATATATTTTAGACCTAGAAGAGAAAAAAAATCAGTTTCACAGATTTCATTTGTTTGTATCCACTTCTGTATCCAGCCAAGCTTAAAACCTGTAATGCCAAATGTATCCTATTTGATACATGAATTTTTGAGATCTGTGCATCATTAGCGTGATCTCATATGCAAATTGATATTTAATTTCAGGCAGCATGGTGTTAGCCCTTCTGCCTCACAGCAATAAGGTCTTCGATTCAAATTGCTTTTTAATTTTTCTTCTACTGTATTAAATAATGTGCCATGGTTCTAATCAGTACATGCACATTGATATTGAATGGATACAGGATGAAAGTACTTGAAAGTGTAGAGGAGAGGTTTTTTTGGGGTGGGGGTGTAATGAGTGCAAGAAAGATTCATCTTTGTGTTTTTCCTGCCCTTTGTGATTGTTTGATTCCAGCCTCATTAGTTTGTATTAAATTAGACTTGTGCCAGTTGTCAGTTGTCACTATATCTGTGATTCCCCCCCCCCGTGTTCATTGCTCTTCTTTGTCTTCAAAAGCCTGCTATACATTTATTGAACTGTGCTCGTCCTGACAGAAGTTTTGAGTCTTCGTGCATTCCTGTACATTTCAATCAGGTTCTTCATTAGAACTTTCTTTAGTATAGTTTTTTTAGAACTTATTTTATTTATTTAATTTTGTAACCTGCCTGACTCCTTTATGTCTGCATTTGGGGCCTCTTGAACTGGACTAATTTGTGACATGAGTTGAATTAAATCCTCCTTGCACTTATTCTGAGTTATAAATTGCCCTGTGTAAAGAGTGTGAAAAGGCTGCTCTGACTAAAGGAAGACAGGGAAGTATCCTTTAAGCTCTGACCTGGGAACTCTTGACCTGACTGCATTAATGACTTTCTTAACACTCCTGATTGTTGCAGTGCTGTGGGGGCAAAGCCTATAAAATTGTTAACCGTGGAAAGTGTGCATAAAGGGCCCACAGTGTCATGTGCTGCTGTGGCAGGCAGGCTGAGGACCTCAAAGCAGGACACCCGAGGGAAGAGCTAAATCTTAGACTTTATTTACAAGCGTAGAACACAAAGTGGGGCTGGTCAAGTGCCAGCAGTGCGCAATAGTAAACATGAACTTAACTATGAACTTAGTTGCACACAGCAGAAGAAACAGCACCATCAACACTGGTAGGAAACAATGACAAGGACACAACAACAAGTAAGGGAAACTCGGGAAAATCACAAGATAATGAGAGGATCGGGAACAGGTGGAGACACGACGGGGAATAAAAAAACAGGACGAGATCAGGATGTAAACTAAATACAAGACAAACAAGAATAAGACTACCAAAGTAAAACAGAAAACACGCAGACATGGGACAGAGATGCAGGGGAGACTGGAACAAAGGGAACTAGGAAATCAAAACTTAAACCAATAACTAATAACAAGACAGGAAAGTAAGACGAATAATCCAAACCAAAAACAGACATGGAACAGAACAGAACCTAAAAGAACTAAACACAGAACACTGGGCACACGGCTCAGGATCATGACACACAGTGTCTGCAAGAGATGATGATGAGCTTGACAATTTGAACAGCTCTTACTGTTTTAGCAGGAAGTCACTTTAAAGTGAGTTAGCTCCAGTACCTCCTGTTTTGGACACTGTTCCCGAATCAGCTGACATTCCCTCTGTTTCCGAGTATGATTTCTCCTCTTTTCTTAAGTCAAAGTCAGTTGGCATCCTCTCTGTTGCTGAGTCAGAATTATCCAATTTTATTTTAGACTCATTCATTTGCCTGGTTTCTCATCAGCTCAGCAGTGCCTCTGATCATCCATGGAGTTCTTCCCTGCTTTTGCATGCTTACTTTGGACTGTGCTGAACTTGTTTTCTGAGTTTTAAGTCTTTCTAAATTCCCATAGTCATAAAAGGTTAGCTATTTTTCTCTATCTTTTTTGGGTTTTTTTGGCAACAAGCTTGTCTAAACTCTACATTTGCATGCTGTTTTGCACTGAACCAAGCCGGAGACCATAAGTGCTGCTATGATCACAGATTTTACAATAATCATCACACACCCTTAAAAAGCACAATCAGGCTGAGAGGCTATTAAGACACAGGAGAGCGCAATTAGGCTCCACTTGGCAGTATCTTCTCAAACTCAGCTATCAGTCTCCTGCCATTGATGGAGGTCAATCAGTTTCACAGCCAGCCAGCAGGGTTCTCCTGGAGCAGCTTATACATGTCTAGACTTGGATTCAGTAAGACAAGGCTATGAGCTGCCTGCATTGGGGGAATGATCAAGATCAAGAGTATCAGTGGCAATTCTCTGACCATATGCCTGTATCATTACAACAACAATCAACCTCCACACTTAGACCAGGTTACATCCTATATGTTACAGAAACGTTCACTCTGACTCACTCAGTTTTTTAAATTATTTTAAAAATTAGTAAAAAAGTATTATAATTGGCATGTATTTAAATGGTAACAGGTGGTTCCCATCCCACTTTTCATTCAATTCACTGTATTCAGTGTGTTCCCTGAGGCAGAGTTCACAGTATTCAGAGCCATTTGTGGCTATTTGAGACACAGCTCCAGCCAACTGCACATCCCCTCCCACAGCATGTAAGGCTTTTTTCATATGCAAATAACATCTGAGGGTCTTTGTCTGGGCCTATCAGCAGGCTTTTAATGGCACATGCGTGGCACCTGACATCTCCTTGGGGCTGATGTATGTTGCTGGTGTATATGTCTGTCTGTTTCAGTGGTGATAAGAGGACATGCTGTTACTGGGTGTTTTGGACAGCAGCAGAGACAAATAGCATCCCCTTTTGTCCCATTACTTGTCCACCCCCAAAACCCACCCACAGTCTTCCCACCCGCCCTCATGGGTCACTATGCTACCCCCCCCATTGTGAGATCTCCTTTAGGCATCTTTAGCTTTTCAATCCTTAGAAACTGTGCAGAGATTATTATAGTCAATGATGTCATCTCACGAGTCTTGTAATTAAAATTCTGAGCATGGACTGGTTGAAATGCAAGCCCATAACTAAACTCAAATGAAACACATTTCTGCCCCTATAAAAAAAAGTTAAGTTATTGAAAAGGTTTTTGAAAGTATTACAATCATGCAGGGTTTCTTGCAGGTTTCTCAGAATGTATTCTAAATGGATGAATACTAGAATGTCATATTTCTGGTGCAAAAATCTGTTCTGGTGTTTGCACTGAAACTTTAATGAGTGTATCACAAAATTTCAGGGTAAACTAATCTGAAATTCAACTCAGACATATAGAGATTTTTTAAAAAAAGAGACAGATTTAAAAAAAAAGAGACAGATTTTTAAAAAAAAAAACATCACTTACCCTCCGTCACAAACAGTGATGAGATGAGTAGTGTGCAGGCAAGTAATTCAAAATGACGATAACGAATTAAATCCATAATCATGACAGGAAATCATCCTGTTCCTTGTGTTCGAGTCTAGCCATACGCTGTCCTCTTACTGCAGATTGCTCCGCTTCTGCCTTGCAGCAACGCCGTTGTCAACTCCAGATCCACTTGATGCGCACTTGTCCTGCTGGAGCACCATCAAGAGCTCCCACAGCCCACAGATAAAAAGACAGCGTGCAGACTGGGCTACGCACCCCCAGCAGAGCATGCGGATTACCACATTGGGGGGGGGGGGGCAATTTCAGTACAGGAAAGGAAGTTAAAATAAATAATATCATGAATAATAAATATCACAAAGATAAGGATTATAAATTTGTGGGTAATTAAAAATCACCTATCAAAATCATTTATTCATCAGTTTGAATCAAATAATGAGCAAATGACTTTAAATTGTATTTATTCAAGTTCTGGTAAATTCCTGTCATAATAATCGATCAATTAAACTTCTCAATAAATGACCATTGCAAACACACGCAGAAAATCTGCATAAATAAGCTGAATATTGAGCAGCATGGTTGCACAATACGTGCAATAAATGCAGAAACACGGCAAATTATAAGAAAGAACTTGTTTGTGTATATTTTGCTCGGTGCGCACAAACGCAGGTGCAGCGAAATGAACACACATTTGAGAGCTGTAAGCGCGTGTACGCGCTCCCAAGGCAACGCGACAGGAAGTAGAAGCTCAGAGAGGCAGCTATGGGCCACAGATAAAACTGGCGTCTCCCTTTCACCTTTTCCTATCAAGGTTGCCGAGTCTCGCCTCCAGACTTTTAGTGCAACCTCCTCGCCGCGACTCCAGGATGTCTGCGTCAGGAAGAAGCAGTTCAGCGCCACATTTGTCGAGGCCGGAGCAGCCGCTGGACGCCAGAGGTGAGGCAGACACAGTGAAAGGGGATAGCCCACATTAGCTTCATGCGTAACAAACAAAACGCTGCCTATTCAGGCCTTAAATAAACAGAGAAATACTACAGTTTAAAAAGTGCCAACAAGTGAAAGTTGGCATTCAAAACTCTCCTTGAGGAAACTTACATCAGAAATTTCTTAAGTAGCTAAAATAAAAGAATCCATTCATTAAATAAAAGTATGCATTATACATCCCATAAACATATTTAAAGCTTTTACATTTCCATTAATGAACGAATGAATGAATCCAGTCACACATTGCCACTTTCTTTTGAAGATCACTACAAGCTACTACTGCCTTTTGTAATAAATTGAGCTAATACTTTTATTCTTAGTTTTTTTTTTTTTAAATAAGTGTAACCAACACATCATTCTAGCACTAACAAGCGTGCCATATGAGATCCCTCATATGCCACCTGGCATGATCGTGTTCTCTAAAGGCTTTTCTATCCTACTGGAACAAAAGTGTAACAGCTAGAAAATATTAGGCCAGTGTTCAGGAATAAGCAACAAGCAGTGTATGTTTACCAAATTTCATGAATTTATCTTATTAGATAAATTTTGTCATGCTTTTGCAATTGCTGGACCAAAGAAGCAGACTCAGACCACCAATAAAAGTCTTAAAAGGTTTATTTACAGAATGAATCAAATTAATAACAGCAGTGATGAGAGTGTGAAACTGAAGCTTTGACACATGCTTCGAACCCTGGGCTTACAACTCCATAGAACCACTGCTTCAAAGCTTGCTTCAGGACGAAAAAACCTCCCCAAAACAAACAAACAAACAAAAAAAACACGTGACATATGACATCCGAAGCAGCAACTGCTTCATTCTCAGAATGAATCACCTGACTGGTTACGAGTGAACAGTAACCGCTGAATTATGAATTAAAGACAACCTTTGCTGGCAATCTCTTGCTCGTTCTTTCAACATGATGACGGATGCTGTTGTATCGAGATTAATGCAAAAGCGGTAGTTATACAAGCACACCCAGTTAATGCCATGTTTTCCCAGCACTCTACTCAATAAGACAACACACACATTCATCCATCTCTATTTGTAAATAGAACCTCATATGATATTTGGTAATAACGTGTGCCTCAACAGTGGAAAAATTCTTATTCCTAAATAAAAACCTCTGAATTTTTTGTCTACTATTTCACCACTAGATGTCACTGAAATGAATCTTTGAATGAACCCATGTCCGATACAATTGGCAAAGTGGTTCAATTCTGCTTTATTGCTTCATTTGAGAATCACTAAACAACAGGCAAGTGAGCGATTAGGTAGGAACTATCAGGGGAGGGTCTTTAGAGAGTTAGACAGCGAGCAGGGGCCAGCAGGACATGGAGATCCGCAAAGGTGTAAAGATCTTAAACTCTGAGGCCTTACTTGGCAGAGAATAGCTGCCACAGCCGGGCCTTACGTACACACCACTGATGAGGCAATCAACCTGTAGGTGCATGAGAGGAATCCTAGGAAAGGGCAGCTCCACCTGTAGGCAGAGACACAGGTACAGCCCACTTTGTA
This sequence comes from Bujurquina vittata, assembly GCA_015106715.1. Classification (NCBI taxonomy): domain Eukaryota; kingdom Metazoa; phylum Chordata; class Actinopteri; order Cichliformes; family Cichlidae; genus Bujurquina; species Bujurquina vittata. The sequence goes on from VUQK01032479.1 coordinate 34,874, forward strand.
ATTGTAATTTCCCCATTGTGGGATCAATAAAGTATCATTCATTCATTCATTCTCCACCTAAAAGTTTCACAAACAAGACGATTCTCAAAGAGCTATTACTGGAAAACTTGGCATATACCAGCATAATGTGCAGTGTGCCTGCAGCCATCTATAAACCAAGGTTGAGGCTCTGTCATGGTTTTTGGCACCATTTTAGCTGGTGGTGTTGGGGATCTCGTCAAAACTGATGATCAGATTTTGATCCACCTTGCAATACCATTTGGAAAGTGTCTGATGATCAGATTTTGATCCACCTTGCAATACCATTTGGAAAGTGTCTGATTGGCAACGGCTTCATTTTTCAGAATGAAAATGATCCCAAACACACTGCCAATGCAGTGGAAGCATACCTAGATAGAAAAACACACAATGGAACACAGTCAGTCATGGATAGGCCTCCCAACAGCCCAGTTTCAACATTCTTGAAGCAGTGTGGGATCATTTTTACAGAGCACGGAGCAAAGAAGAACTTCAAATGTCATTCAAGAAGTCTGGAGAACTATTCCTGAAGACTAATCAAAGGCATGACAAGAAAACTGCCTAAGAGAGATCAGACTGTGTTGAAGAATAAAGGTAGTCATACCAAATGTTGAATTTGAAGCCTGTTGTAAAAATTCTGTTTTTGCCTTATATACTGTATTTCCCTTTATGTTTGCACATTTCATTAAATCACTGCACCTGGCTGCACCTTCACATTTATTTAAAGTATTTTAAATAATGAGGGGTGGTCGAGACTTTTGCACAATACTGTGTATTTTAAAAAAACATTCTTAACACAAAGCAAACAAAAACTGGTTTCTTTTTGGTTTTCATGCACAATGCAAGACATTACAGACCCATTACTGTACATGTAAACAAACTGTGAGACCTAGTATCTTTTAATATCAGTTCAGAGACAATTATTAAACCCATATAGTTCTGATGGGTTTTGATTTTATTTTTTGTCAGTGGCAGAACTGAATCTTCAAGTCCCAGTGGAGAGCATCAAGACACGGCCTCCGGACAGAACCCAAATCGTCCCACATGAACTTCTGCTCAGTCTAACCTCCACTGTCTGCAAGAGGAGAACACTGGGGCAATCTGCACATGACCGACACTGTGAGGTAGCTTCAAACCCCGTTTACATCTACATGACTGTACCTTATTTGGAATATACATTTGTCCATTTGACTTTCCCATGCAACACAAGGTATCTTATCTGCTAATATAAAATGCATTGATACAGTGAGGTGCGTGTCTGAGAAAATCTGTTTTTTTCTACAAATACAAATTATTTTATTTTTTAAAGGGACACAATGTCACTTGTCTTTGTAAGTGCCGTTTGTGACTGGTTCTCATCCAGGGCTGTGGAATCAGACGTCCAGATGCAGTCTGGCATCATCCACTCGGACGCAAAAAATACAAATATTTTCTGGAGCAGCCAACATCGCTGACTGGAGCCGGCAGGTCAGTTAGGCAGACACACACATGCTAACTGTTACACCAAATGTCGAGTTTCTAAAAATGCTTGCACTGGAACTCAGAAAATGGTGTTGTATTGTGTCCTAATTCATTATTTATGAGCACAAGTAAATATTTAGTTCTTGATTGCTTACCTAGATATACAGGTGCTGGTCATAAAATTAGAATATCATGAAAAAGTTGATTTATTTCAGTAATTCCATTCAAAAAGTCAAACTTGTATATTTATTCATTACACATAGACTGATATATTCCAAATGTTATTTCTTTTAATTTTGATGATTGTAGCTGACAACTAACAAAAACTCTAAATTCAGTATCTCAGAAAATTAGAATATTGTGAAAAGGTTCAATATTGAAGACACCTGGTGTCACATTTCAATCAGCTAATTAATTCAAAACACCTGCAAAGGCCTTTAAATGGTCCCATAGTCTAGTTTTGTGGGGAAGATTGCCGACTTGACAGTTGTCCAAAAGATGACGATTGACACCTTGCACAAGGAGGGCAAGACACAAAAGGTCATTGATAAGGAGGCTGGCTCTTCACATAGCTCTGTGTCCAAGCACATTAATAGAGAGGCAAAGGGAAGGAAAACATATGGTAGGAAAAAGTGTACAAGCAATAGGGATAACCACACCCTGGAGAAGATTGTGAAACAAAACCCATTCAAAAATGTGGGTCATATTCATAAAGAGTGGACTCCAGCTGTCAGGAGTCAGTGCTTCAAGAACCACCATGCACAGACATGTGCAAGACATGGGTTTCAGCTGTCTCATTTCTTGTCAAGGCACTCTTGAACAAGATGGCGTCAGAAGCGTCTCGCCTGGGCTAAAGACAAAAAGGACTGGACTGCTTCTGAGTGGTCCAAAGTTATGTTCTCTGATGAAAGTAAATTTTGCATTTCCTTTGGAAATCAAGGTCCCAGAGTCTGGAGGAAGAGAGGCACAGAATCCACGTTGATTGAGGCCCAGTGTAAAGTTTCCACAGTCAGTGCTGGTTTGGGGTGCCATGTCATCTGCTGGTGGTCCACTGTGTTTTCTGAGGTCCAAGGTCAATGTAGCTGTCTACCAGGAAGTTTTAGAGCACTTCGTGCTTCCTGCTGCTGACCAACTTTATGGAGTTGCAGATTTCATTTTCCAACAGGACTTGGCACCTGCACACAGTGCCAAAACTACCAGTACCTGGTTTAAGGACCATGGTATCCCTTTTCTTAATTGGTCAGCAAACTTGCCTGACCTTAACCCCATAGACAATCTATGGGCTATTGTGAAGAGGAAGATGCGATACCCCAGATCCAACAATTCAGAAGAGCTGAAGGCCCTACTTTTCATGTTCATACTTTTCATTTGGCCAACATTTATAAAAATCCTTTTTTTGTATTGGTCTTAAGTAATCTATTTTTCTGAGATACTGAATTTGGGTTTTTTATTAGTTGTCAGTTATAACATTTGAAATGTTTCAGTCTGTTTGTAATGAATGAATAAAATATACGAGTTTGACTTTTTGAATGTGATTACTGAAATAAATCAACTTTTTATATGATATTCTAATTTTATGACCAGCACCTGTATTTAAAATAATTTTCTCTGATACTTGGTATTTATAACTCAGTTGAAGTCAGCTATAAATACTGTTTTGGAAATTAGTGTTTTCCAGTCTGACAGTGAATCTAAATGGCAGGGACATGACTTAAAGCTATTTTTCTGCAGTAAGTTGATGAAATAAGGAACATCTCTTTTCTTTTTGCATGGTGTCCGTATAGTGATATTTCTTTCCTGTGTGATTCTCTGGTAACCAAAAAGAAGATGAGGCCTCTGCCACCGGTTACTGAAAAGAGTGGCACTGCTGACACAGAGGTGAGCTGCCTCAGCTCTTTTTTTTTGGGGGGGGGCAAAAATAGCGTGTGCCTCAGAATGTACCTGTCCTCGTTTTCCATATTTAACTCCTTATAGCATAACTGATTTATGATCATATGGTATGACTGATATCATATGCCTATTTGCTGCTATTCATGTAACCATGTACACAGGTACTGTATATGGTGTGAGATGATAATCACGGCTGCTTTGTCTTTCAGAACTTGTGTGTCTCTGACAGTTTTATCCCAGAAGAATATCACATAGTGAAAAATAAAGGAATACGGAGCCTTGAGTTCTACGAGGAGTGAGCTTCACTTTGTTCAGTCTGCTTTTTTTGATGTTCACTGTGTAATTTATTATTATTATTATTAAAGTTGAATTTTCTGTCAACTCTTCTACAGTGCATTCACAGTGCAGCTGAAGGATGATGAACAGAGGCTGCGGGTCCTCCCTTCACTGTGAGTTTGTAGATTCAAATTCCTCTTATTGATAAGCTTAAGAGGAACAGTCTTCACTGCTTAATAATAGTAAGACGTTATACTGCTGTGTACCATTAAATAGGAAAAGTGTTAGGTAAGAAAAGAGTTAACGGAACCATTAAGTGTGTCATAATACATCTTTCTGAAGTATTTATTTGTCCAGGAGGCCCAGTGGTAGGCTGGAAGCGGTCCAGCTGATGAGGATGATGGATGATATGCTGGGGAAGGCTGGAGTGGATGAGCAGAATGAGGAGCTGACTGAGCTTTCCCAAGTAGGCAGAGAGACATAGAAGGAAATAGTACACTACCACTGTGCTGCACAGAAAAATATACACCAGTACAACGTTTAAGTAGGAAAATGGACAAAATCTTGGAAAATATTTACTACTTAAATAATTCCACCTGCCTACACCTGCAAATCTGCAAGACGCTTCTCTTTTTCATGCTGTGTCTAATGTAATCAGTGTTAGCACTACACGGTGGAAAGCGAAATTCTTCTTTTGCCGACCTGGTCTCGACTGAGCTTTTATTAGCATTGCTGTTATAACCATAATAGATTTAAAGATTTGTGTTGGTATATGAACCACAGAAAAGTCAGCAATTGTGGTAAGAATTCCATGGAATATCAGATCGTTACAGTGTGAGAACCTGTATAATGACTTGTCTTCCAGCTGGAGGGTCTGCTTGAGCTCGTGAAGATTGAGCAGAACATCTACAACATTGTTTTCCATGAACTGATCAGGCAGGTCAGCGTGGACTGTGCTGAGAGAGGACAGCTTCTTGCCAAACTCAGGTTAGCAGCCAACACATCAGAGTGGTGTCTAAGTGGTAAAAAAGAAAAGCCATAACTCGTATGAGTCTTAAAACTGGTATATCAAAATATGAATGTCTCCTATAAAATGAAGCACATGTGTGCAGTGTTATTGTTATCTTTCATTAATTCAAATGAAAATAAATGTGAAAACTATTTCTACAGAAAAAGACTTGGAGGAAAAGTGACATTTTCAGGGACCCTCTTCCATTAATGACCCCCCAGACTCCGTTTTGTCACAGCAGCTCTTGTGTGTGTTTGTCCAGACAGGGCTACCAGTCCCTGCTGGCTCGAATCCCACGACGTCTGAAGGCTTTACACACTGAAGTTGTGGCCCAGCGGGCTCTGGATCGTCGGCTCACAGAGGAGATCCATCGCATCAAATCATCCATTCAGCAGCTTAGCACGTACGCAAGTCACGCTCAGACTGTGTGGTCACGATGCACGATATTGCTATGTGCCGTTAAGCACAAGAAGATGTTGATGGTCATATTCTGTTATAAGAGAAAATAATGTATGTGGGAAATTTGATGTTAAAGCACTAATTACAGATGTGTGAATATGAAAATAAATTTGGGTATTAATTTCTAATGTGTGACTGTGTTGTCTTCACAGGGAACTATCTAAAGCCAGAGACCATGATGTCTTTGTTTCCCAGCAGGTGGAGCACGCTCACTGGCAGTTAGCTGAGGCACTCCAGCAGACTCACACCAACTCAAAGTTAGTCTATATGAACTTTATTTTTTATGGTCAAAGATTTTTAAATAAAAAAGTTTTTTAAAAAAGTATTATTTCTAAACATAGAAATACACAAGCATGCAGTGCAAAATCAGAAATTGTGATCTCTCAAATGAGATGTGTGTTCCTCTCAGTGTGGTTCAGGCCTACCATGAGCTGTATGAGCTCCAAAGGGCTCGCCTGGAGGCTCAGCTGAACCACATGACTGAAGACAGAGACTGCTGGACTCAGTTTACCCTCTGCCTCGCCCTCAAGGTGTGTGAGACATTGTGTAGGTTCATTTGGACTGATCTGGCATACGTTCTCTCTTCTCTCAAATAATAGATGTGAGTTTTTTTTGTTGTTTTTTTTTTTGTTTTAGAATAAGAAAGATAACTATATGGTTCTTTGTTAACCATATAAAGCTAATAAAATAAAGTGAGGAAGTGGATTGTAGAACACATTTTGCTGATTAGGACGCCGCAAACAACCAGCTGATTGAAGGAGTCGGGCAGAGTGTAAACGGGTAATCCATACAATTTTAAAATCACCAAATATCAGTATGATTCTTAAAAATACTATATTGGTCAGGCTCTAATATGTAGACTCTTCAGATTACATTTCTACTCAAAGATAGAAAGTCAGAAATAGTAGTTGGCCTGAAAGATTTTTTTTTATTATTATTTTATTTATTTATTTTTTTTGTCAGGTGATCAGTGTAAAGAAGCTGCATCTGGTTAGTCATCTGCATATCTGTGAGCAAAGCTGGTTCAAGACAGCAGAATACTGCATCACTTTCCTCACATCAAAGGTAAAAATGCAGCCATGGGTGCAGCTCTACTTTTGTAAATAACCCTGTTGGTTCAGTTAGACTCGAGCTATAACAGTGACCTTTCTGCTGCAGGACACAGAATGCCTAAACATTATTATGGATGACACAGACTGCTGGAAAAGGCAGTTGACTGCTTTCATGTCCCAGCTGAAGAAGACTGAGCATGCCCACTGTGCACAGTTCAGTGCCATCCAGCAAGGCATCAACAATTGGCTTTCCTTCTGCTCCTCAAATGATAAGTAAGGAAAGTTAAAAACTCCCCAAAAATAATGTTTTATGTTTTATGTTCTCCTAAACTGGCAGCAGCTAAAGATAATTTTAATTTAATTTACTGTAATTTGGCACTTTGACACCTTACACTCACTGTGTGTTCAAACAATGGTGCTCTGCTTTCTTTCTCAAGACATCCTGATCCAAAATACCACAAAACATCGTTGGAAGAGATTCATGCTGATTTGAAGCAGTGGTCAAATGTAAGGCACCACATTTATTTACTCTGTGTATTATCATTGCTGTTGTCTTGGTTGTTATTTATCTAGCATCCATCTAAAGGGTCTTATTTCCAGTAGCTTTCTGAATTATTACAGTAATCCCATCCTGCTTTTTTAATTATTTATTTTTAAATCTAATCACATAATTTTATCACTTTTATCTATTGCATTTGCTTTGTCTCTCATAATCGTCACAACTTGTCAAATCTTACATGTATCATCTGACACTGTCATCTGAAATAAACAAACAGCTTGGTGTTTAAACAGTGAGGGCCATTTTAGTAATCTTTACTTATATAATATTCTAAAAATCTAGAGGGTATGGCACAACATGGTTAAGGCCAGACACTGTAACCAATGAAAATTGTTCTCTGTGTTCTTTTTCTCTAGATGTTGGCACTGCAGTGTGAGCACCACCAAGGCGAGAAACAGCTTAGCTGCCAGCAGACACTTAGCGAACTTGGTAGCATCCAGGAAAGATGGCTGAATATGAGCCTTCAGCTGTTCAGAAGGCACCCCTCTGCTGATGGTCAAGGCCAGCAGGCCCAAAGAGAACTGGACAAAGCCCTATCTGAGCTCCTCAAAGAGCTGGACATGAAAGTTAACAGAGATAATGGTAAGAGCCATAAAATGTCACAGAAACAGCAATCACAAAATCTTCTGTCTATATCTGTTTCTTGTTTTTGTTGCATTATTTATTAATATCAATCACTTGGGTTAATAAACCTTGAAATATGGACGGACTACATTGCTGAACAATACTGTTGCAGGGTTCCATGGGCATTTGATGTCACTCTGCACTCTGATGGAGTCCTGGGTTTCCAAACTTGCTGCAGTGATTGAACAGCCAGAACTGATGTCTATCTCTGATTGGTTAGAGCTGGAGAAAGCACTGCACAAGTGGCAGAGTTTGGCTGAAGAAGCTCAACATCACTTCTCCAACAAAAAGGGCAACAATAAACCTGACATTTTGTAAGTTTTTCATTCACTGGCACAGTTAGGTCCATAACATAAACAGACTACTTTGAGTCTGTTATTGTAAACTAGTAATACTATGTTCATAATTTGATGGATACCAATATAATTTCCGTACTTTTCCCTCTGTACACCACCATGCTGGATTTTAAATCAAGCAATAAAGATTTGATTGAAGTGCAGACCCTCGGTTTTAATTCTTTTTACAAAAATTGGACAAACAGAATTTTAAATATAAGGATTGTTAGATGAAAATCTTTTGCAGTCAGTGACAGCATGAAGTCCAACACAAATGCTGTTTTGTCCCTTGAAATGCTGCACTAGACCTTTACTGCAGCCACCTTCAGTTGCTTCTTCTTTTTGGATCTTTCTACATTCACTTTTGTTTTTAATAACTCAAAAGCTGCTCTGTTGGGTTCAGGTCAGGTGACTGACTTGGCCATTGAAAAATATTCTATTCATTTGGCTTGAGAAACTTTTGGGTTTCTTTTGATTTGGGTCATCATCCATTTGCTCTGTGAAGTGCAGTCTGAGCAGTTGTGCAGCATTTGGCTGAATCTGAGAAGAGAGTACAGCCCTTTACACTTTACAATTCATCCTGCTGCTTCTATCAGCAGTCACATCATCAATAAAATTTGGCCCGGTTCCACTGGCAGCCTCACATGCCCATGCCATGACACTGCCTCCATCATGTTTTGATAGTGTGGCATGATTCCGATCATGAACCGTTTCTCTTCTCCATCTCACTCCAACCAGATTGTTGATTTGGCCACTTTTAAAATGTTTGCTATCTCTCTGATTTGTTTATTTTATTGTTGTTTTTTTCAGACTGACAAAAGCTTCACTCACTCTCACCGACGTCTCTTTGGGTCTTATATTTAAAATTACAGTGAAAAGTGATAAAATACAAATTTCACACTACTCAAATTCAACTTCAAATATCATATCTCCTTCATTTGTTTTGAAATAACAGGGGAGCGGACCTCCCCTGGCCATGAAACTGCTTGTCAGTCAGTTGTCCAATTAATTTTGAGCCTCTGGAAATAGAGAATTGTGTATAAAATGTCTAGAATTTTTTTAATCATGTTAGTGGAAATAGCTTATTTGCATAAGGTATACTCTTTATACTTATAATCATTTTAATTTTTTTTCATTAACACATTCTGTGGTGAGGCGTTGAGTTCAACAGCACCCGGATATGAGATGTAGTTTTTTTTAAATTAACAGATATAAATATATACTTGGAAAAAAATGTGTTTTCAACAATAATTCTCAAATGCTTCCTTATGTGTGCTTGTAAAAGCAGTGCTGAGGCAGGAAAGGAGTTTGACAGAATACAGGAGTTCATGACCAACCTGTCTAACCTCATTGAGGGGGAGAACTTCAGACTCCATGAGGAAGTGAGTACCAAGCATGTTCAGTAATATTGTCAAAGGAGGTTTACATATTTTGAAAATGTAAAATTTACTATGTCAGAGTTTTGGAAGTAGTATATGAGCGCCATAAATATGGTGCTTAGGTTTTGCACAGCAGTTGTTTGCTGCAGCTGTATTAGAAGCAGTCGTGATTTAATTCAGTCGATACTGACTGATTTTTGGGCTTTCCAAGGATTTTTGCTTTTTAAGCTTAGGTGTTTTCTCTCCTGCCAGATCAGATCTGTTCACAAGGCTCAGACTCGCTGGATGTTAGATTTGTTGCTCTTCGTGGTTCCCAACCACAGCGAGGGGCAAAACCATGAACAGGAACTCCACCAATACATTCCAGAGATTTCTCAGGAGACTCTGGATGAGGATGCCAAGATGCTCACTGAGAAGCTGGATCATTTGTCCAGCTACATCACCAGGTACCAGAAGCTTTGGTTACAGATTGCTATATTTTATAGTAACTGTGTGATAAAACAGATCAGCTTTGTTCTCGTTCACAAGTGCTAAACAGAATTTTATCACAGATTGCACTGATAATATCTTTAATATTAAGTTAAAAACACATAAAAAAACTCAAGCAGGTTACGTAATTGTAAATATAAACAAAATCACCCTGAGAGAGGATTAGTAGAGGAAACGGTCTGAGGCCTTACTCATCTATAAAATGTTGTATTTAGCTCAGGCACCCTGGTTTTGGAGGAGCAGGTTCACCGCAACACACTTTCAGCTCATGCTGAAAATGAGATGAATGAGTTCAAAAAGCTGCAGGTAAACACAGATCTGGCATGCATACAGTATCATTTGTAATATTGAGGCTGTGTTAATAACGTCTTTGCAATATCAACTTGAATTTGTGTCCTCAGAAGGAGTGTGGTGATTGGGTGGAGACCTGCATGATACTGCTTACAAGGGTTCAAGGTGCTCCTGTGGAACTGCCTGTCAGGCCGCTTTCTTCCATTTCTAACGGTGATGCCTTAGTCTGTAGAGCAGACAGCATGGAGACTGTGGTGAGGACTCGACTCAAATAGAGCTCACACAAGTTTGGGAAATGTATTAGTTTCACATATAAAAAGGTATTTCTGAACAGTGACACTGATACTGCACCGATATAGCACTGGCAACACAAGAGGAGACGAGAGTGGAAGAACACTTGTTCAATATGAAGTAGTAGTAGAATGTGTATTTTTAACCAACTTAAAAAATTAATCTAATCATGATAATGAGGAGTTTACACTTATTTTTTCACAGAGCACTGTTGAAAGACACAAAATGCAACACGAGGTTTATCGAGTATTGATACAGTTTCTCTGAAATGTACTTTGTTGAAATTAGTATGCAACAGTTAATTTGCAAAGATTGCGCAGCTCTGTGTAAGCAAATGAACAAAATGAATGAATTAAATTGACTCTTGTGGAATATACCTTTTTATAAAAGAAGCACATCTAGTGTTCATCACATTAAGCAAAATGACCAAAAAAATGGTGTTTTTCTCCTCCAGGGGGAGCTAGCGGGTTGTGAGAGCCCTGTGCTGAATCTGATTAGTTATGATGGAAACTGCACACAAAGAAAGCTTGGAGCTTGCAGTGTCCTACTACATAGGGTCAGACAATTGAATCACACATTTTTAAATATTAGCAGCAAGCTGCTTTCTAAAGAACTGAACAGCCTGTGTGTCTGCTCCTCTGATCATCTGTTTCTCCGTGTCCATCAGACTGGTGAGCTGGTTGTGTCTCCAGTGACAGAAGATGACCAGAAAGCTTTCAAGGATCTGACCACAGTAGGATTATTGCAGCAAGAACTGCAGTGAGTTTATTTCCTAATTGTTGTGTGGAATAATTATGTTCAAATCAGCAAAGATATGAATGTGTTAAAGTCCTGAGACACCCCTCATTTCTTTATATTTTGCTATGAAAATGGGAAATGGGTGCAGCAATTTATTGAAATGTGCAAAAACGTGTTTCATTAAACGTAAGCATTTGTGTATAATTCTAATAAGCTTGAATGCCTGTCAAACTGTGTTATCTTTGTCATTTGTTATACATTTAACTCAAGAAATGGGAACAAATTTTTGTTTTTTTGACAGGCTTTTTGTAACAAAGTGGATAAAGATACAATTTAAAATTGGTTCTTTGCTTAGTTGTTATGTGTACATGTATGTACAACTCTGATTCACCCCTTGAGTTAGATCCCTTTTATGAATCATTTGAGTAAAAAGGTCAGTATTAAGTGACTTGAATGTCCAAAGCAAATCTTTGAAAGACTTGGAAAACCTGGAGAACTATTGCTCAAGACCACTTTAAACAAATGACAAGACAGTCTGGCTTCTTGGAAGCAAAATATGAAGAAATGAGGGCTGGCTCAAGACCTCTGCACAGTACTGTATCGACTTTTTGGAAGCATTATTTTCACCTACTGCTATAAACCTTTAATAAGTAATACTGAGGCTTGCATGAGCAGCTGCTGAATGATAAGCAGAAACCTTTAAAAGGCAGTTACCTCATATGTCTTAGTTTACTCACCTCTTGTTTTCTTCAAGCCTCTTGATGTTATGAGTGTATACATTTTAAAAACTACATCTAAATCATGCCCCCACTGAATGTTGACCCCTCCTGACCACTTATCAGTATAATACTTTTTCAAGGGTCGCGAGTCGGCTTACTTTTCCTTTCCTTCCCCCTATAGTGATTCTGAGGTGCGAGTGAAGATTGCTGAGGAGCGAGCCCTCAAAGCTGAAGAGGCCCTGCAGGAAGCACTGAAGAAAATAAAAGACCTGGAGAGACAACTGCAGGGCCGCCCCAGTCTGCAGCTCAGGAGTAATGAAGGTGCCGAATAATCAGCTAATAAAAGGTAACAGCGTATCAGCACGAGGTGGTACATGTCTTTATCTGTTTATGTTTCAGAAAAAAAGAAACCGCCAACACCTTCACCACCACCCGAAACAACACTAACTCCTCCAAAGAAAACCCTACCCATAGCCAAACCCACAAGCAGCACCAAAAAGACCAAGAAACGCTGATCAGATGAAGCAACAACTCTTTAGGTTTATTCTGAAAACTGTTAAATACTTTTCAATGGTAATTATCATTTACATCAAAATCACTTCATGATATTATTTATGTAAAGATTTGCTGTGGCTTTTTTTAACCTGTTTCACGGGTGGGGGAAAGATTTATTGTTGTGTCCATCAAAAAATAAACGTTTCTGCATGAAGTTACACTTTTCATGATATTTGTTAATTAAAATTTGAATTTTATAGTTAGATTATTTGCATTTAACAGGAGGGTTAAAAGAACAGCTAGTGATGTTTTAGTGATCTTTCAAGGCTAACAACTATATTCCTTTATGGTATGTTTGTGCCTTTCTTTTCAAGATGTGGAAGTTGGCAGTCTGAAACTAGAAGGGAACTCAGTGGAGCGCATACCTCAGCCGGTGATCCAGATCACCACCTAAATTTAATCAGTTGTTCCTTGCACCACCCACACCACAACTTTTCATTGAAATGCATTCATAATTTTCCAAGTTATTCTATTGAATAACCAACCAACCAACACGAAGGAAAACATAACCTCTCGACCTATCAATGGGCGAGGTAATAAGAGCTTAAATTACATACAGCAGAAACTAAAGTTTCACATCATTGGCGAGTCTGTGTCTGGCTCCCCAGCTGTCACCCCACCATTGCCTTCCACGCTGGGGGGAGGAGGGGGTGGTAGGGATGATAGGTCAGAGTTGAGGTTTGGAGGGAAAGGCAGGACCAAGGCAGGGTGAAGGTGACG
>VUQK01032485.1:0-12552 GCA_015106715.1 Bujurquina vittata
TAAACACCTTCATTTACAACTTGCATTTTGTGTTTACTTGTGTTGTCCTTGACTATTGTTTAAATTGGTTTGATGTTCCGAAACACTTAAGTGTGACAAACATGCAAAAAAACAGGAAATGAGGAAGGGGGCAAACACTTTTTCACACCACTGTACATATTTGCAGTGTTGGTCCTTCTTCTTCAAGATCTCTGCAATTCGCCCTGCCATGCTGTCAATCAACTTCTGGTAGCGCTCTATAATCAGGTTTTTGTTTGGCAATCCGCCTCTTGAGGTTTGAACACAATGGGATTATGATCTGGGGAGTTTCCTGGCCATGGACCCAAAATTTCAATGTTTTGTTCCTCAAGCCATCTAGTTATCACTCTGCCTTATGGCACGGCGCTCCGTTGGGATCCTTCTTTATTCATGGCTTTATTCTTAGGCAAATTTGTGAGTGAGCCCCTGGGATGAGAAGCAACTCCACATACAAATGGTCTCAGGATGCTTTGCTTTTGGCATGACACAGGACTGATGGTAGTGCTCACCTTTTCTGCTCCAGTCATTTTCTGGATATCCCAAACAACCAAAAAATGACTTCATCAGAAAAAATGACATGCAGACGCATTCACACCTGCCTGCTGCCAAACTCTGCACAGGTGGTGCCCCGACCCTGCAGCTGAATCACCTTTAGGAGATGATTCTGGTGTTTGCTGGATTTTCTTGGGCACCTTGAAGTCTTCTTGACAACTTAACCTCTGTCCTTGAAGTGTTTGATGATTCGATATATGGTTGATTTATGCATAATCTCGCTATCAGCAATACTCATGCTGGTGAAGCCCTTTGTAACCAAAGCAATGATGACTGCATGTGTGTCCTTGCAGGTAACCGTGGTTGGCAGAGGAAGAACAATGATGACTCTTCATCACGTTCTGGAGGATATGCAATTTGCCATCATAAAAACCGAAGCAGCAAACTTTTTTTAAACAAACAGCATTAAAATCCAATAAATTGTATATTTCCATTTTATTTTAAAAAATGTATTTTTAATTTCTTTTGCCTGATCACACATAAAACTTAGCAGCAGCTTCGAGTTTCGCGTCAGCACCCTGAGAAGCGGAAGATCTTCAACTATCACAAGAAACAGAACAGCAGGCCGATGTGAGTGGAGATGTAAACAGGCAGGCAGACACCATGAACAGCAGTGCAGTGCAGAGGTTAATACTTAATTAATGTCTGATTAATGTCTTCAAGCTGATTAATTCAATTGAGCCCTTTATTACACTGTGCGTATTAATAGAAATCAAGGAGTCCCTCAGCAGGAGATGTTGTCTGCCATATGGAGAGCATTATGGCTGTGCTGGCTGACGAGGGTGCCAACCACCGCACTGGGAGGGTCAGGAGGGCACGCTGGGAGAGGCTACGAGAGGCTGGAGCTTTGGCAAAAACTTGATTTTAAAAAAAAAGTGTTTCCAAACCTGCATCATGAACCAGTTGGGGAGCCGAGAATCAGCTGGAAGCTGCAAGCTCGCGCTGAATAAACCATAGAAACAGACTTTTCTGGGTGGTGTAATACAAACAAATGTATTAATTTCTTTTCAAAATACATTTCGCGGTAATATCATGGTAGTATAAGACAATAAAGTTAATAAAATGCTTAGAATTTGCCCTTAAAGTCTTACAGTGTCCTAAGCCAAATGTCAACACTTTAAATTTTAATTCAGTACTCACATGTTTGACACTAGTTAAAAAAAATACTGAAAATGATTAAATAATTGTAAAAATAAAACTGTGATCAAATTAAGGCAACTAACTGTGATGTGCTTGTGTCCCTTGGTGTAGTCCTGTGTGTCCTAATGTTGATTATGTATTTCAGCATAAGCGGCTGCAGCAACATAAAACATCAGATTTTGATATCAGTTGCTTGGAATTAAAGATCAGACTTTCTTTCAGACTGTCTGCAACTTCCAGGTTTCCAGTTCCAAAACACGAAGGAAGAAATCCATTTAAGTCCGTTTGCACATCCACAGAGGAAGAAAACGCACAACCACAGAAACGTGCAATAATGGTTACTTACTCTGGTTCTTTTTCCATGTCATACTGTTTCATATTGTGTGGATTTTCCCCCTATTTTTACTTCAAAAGAGTAGCTCCATTTACATTGAAAAATTACAGATTCTTGTTTGTGCCTCCTTAAAAAAGCAAATTCCAATCTTCTTAGTTTAAATATGCGTTTGAGAAAACAATCTGATAAAATTAGATTAGAAATTTTTGTGACATGGCACTTTATCCGGATGGAAGCAGCCATCAGAATATGGTCACACTGTGGTCATAAAGGGATGGACATGGGCATGGATGGACCTGGTACTCAGGTAGGCTGTGGTGTATAAATGATGCTCTGTTGGCACTAAGGGACCCAAATATGGCAAGAAAATATCCCCCACACCGTTACTCCACCAGCAGGAGCCTGAACCATTGACAGAAGGCAGGATGGAGCCACGCTTTCATGCCGTTTATGCCTAATTCTATGCCTACCATCTGAGCAGAAAGTGAGACTCATCAGACGAGGCAACGATTTTCCAACGTCCTACTGTTTCCTGTTCTTAGCTGACCGGAGTGGCAGCTGGTGTGGTCTCGTTGTGCTGGAGCCCATCTGCTTCGCGGTTCAACGTATCAGAGATGCTCTTCTGCATACCTGGATCGTGATGACTGGTTATTACTGTTGCCTTCCTGTCAGCTCGAAGGAGTCTTCTGACCAGCCTTCACCCAAAGAACTGTCGCTCACTGGATATTTTAAATATTTTCTCTTTTTTTAGATCATTCTCTGTAAACCCCAGAGATGGCTGTGTGGGGAAAATCCCAAAAGATTAGAAGCATTTGATATGCTCAGACCAGCCACAGTTTGGCACCAACAACCACGCCATGTTCAGTCACTTAAATTGCCTTTCTTCCCCAGTCATCTAGATGCCAAAATGCGCTGAACTGCTGCCATGTGAGTGGCTGATCATTGTAGTATATCCTAAGGATCTAAGTACTTCTTGTAGTACTTTACATACTGTGAATGTAATTAACAGCCATAGTCTTGTATTTGTTTCGGGAAACAGGGTGTGAAAAAAGGTAGCAGAAGCAAAGGGACCACACAAAAAGAAAGAAGTGGGCTTCACATGTGATCCTATAAAACATTTTAAGGCTTTGCTTGTTGTCTTTTCAAGACTGGTGAGTCATTTAATCATTTCTTCATGCTGAGAAACAAGAGAGAAACAAAAGAGACAAGCTCCCAAGGACATTTGGAGGTAGTGAAAGATTTTCACCTATGAACTGTGAAGACGCACAGCAGCAGATCAATCACATGCAAACAGCAAACATCAGAAACCCAGGAGACGTAAGAGAATTCCACAATCCCAGAGGATTTTCCTTTTGGTAATCCTGAAGAATTTCTCCTTCTGTCCTGTGAAATCCTCAGTTGGCGCCAGTGTTTCTTCCTTTACCCCGATGACGCAAACCTCTGGCGTACACACACACACACACACGCACACACACACACACACACAGACTCACTCAGACGCACTACAGCTGTTATAGTTGGCACACAGTGTCAATTGTGTTTGCCCCGAGAGTTAACAGCAGCCACTCGACATGAGACACCGCCGCGCCCTCGGCCTCTCTGCCTTCACATGACAAAAGATCTGTTTCTCGGCTACGGCGGCTTAATTGAGAATGATAACCTCAGTGTCACAGTTGTTTATCCAGCAGCTCTCCTTTCTGTACCGCCACGCAGTGAAATTCAAAAGAATATAAAAGAAGTTGATGTCTTTCCTCAGATGAATTGAACACTGTTTCTTTGGTAAATGCTGCATAAACACAAACGAGGTCTTGAAAGATACACGCAACATGATTAAGGCAACATTTGGACTTTCATTAAACTAAACCCTTGATTTGTATTCTCATTCAGCAGAATTGGTTGGGTCTGGGGGGGGGTGTCTTTCTCTTTCTCTCTCTGCTTCACTCTCATCCAAATATTCTCAGGTGGAGTTGCTGGGCTCGTCTCTGCCCAAGGGCGTAGCTTCTTGGTGTGGGTCAGTGCCTGTGGGCAGTTGAATCATCAGGCATAAGAAGGGCAGGTAACGTCGCAGTTCCCTGCCACACGGTTCCTGTCGCGATGGTGACTTTCCCACAGTTTGCAGTTTTATTTGCTCTTACCTTTTCCTCCCCATGATTTTCACAGCCGCTCGCCTACGAGCCTCTTTTGAAATCTTCTGGTTCAAAAATCAACTTACCCGCAATCTGGGCGCAGCTCAAGCTGCTTTGCTTCACCTCTGCTCCACCACCTGGACCTCCGGATGTCAGCGACTCACACTCAGCCTCTCCACCTGCTTCCTGTGAAGACTCACCTGCCAGCCTAGAACCACGTCCATACTCTGCCTCCTCTCATTCTCAAGTAAGTTCTTAGTTAAAATATGTGTGTCGAGTCTGATTAGTCTCCTGGCTCAGAACTATGACTTACTCTGACTACCTCCTAATGGCTCAGTCACACAAGAATAAAAATAAAATGGCAACCTCTGTGTGATTAGGAAAAATTGGTGGTTGTCACTGTTAATTTAGTAATTTGGTTTTAGTCATCTGTATAGTTTTAGTCGACTAATTAGCATAAGAATATAGTCGACTACATCTACAGTCGATTCAGTCACCTAAAATATAAAGGGTGTAAAATGTAAATGCTTTTTCTTCAGTTCCCTTGGTTTTATCATTATGGAATATTATTAATATTAATATCAGCTTTTCACCTGCTTTCCACACAGATTAACACCACTTTACTGAGATAATATGAGCGTTTTACAGCAGGACACGCTCTGAAAGGTACAGGGCAGTGTTCAGGACTAAGATTAGGAAAGGCTGATCCACTGCGGTGTGCTGATTTTCTCTAAACACAAACGCTAAACTGTGAAAAACACTTTACCCTGCATGAAATTAAAAGGTTTACCTTTGCATGAAGATCAGGCTGACTGGCTTGCAGATGTCTAAGATTTGTCTTGTTTTTAGCCAAGATAGTCATATGGTTTACACATTGTTTTGTTTGTCACGACGTCAAAGGAGGAACATGTCCTCGTTTTCATTCATTGACGAAACTGTCAATTAATTTAGTCAGTTTTAGGAAGTCTTAATTTCTCTATCGTCTCATTTTTATTATGAAAAAAAGGTCACTGACGAAAACTAAGACAAATAATTTGTCAACGAAATTAACACTGGTCACCCTCAGCCTCCGTTTTCTGTTTCAAATCTTCCTGGACTATGAATATATGTAGTAATAGGAATTTCTGTATATACAGACACCAAAAGATTTGCAATTTTCCCTGATTTATTCAGCTAATTGTTGTATTTCAAAATCAGATTGCACGTAAATGCCAGCTTGACCCCATTCAATCCCAAACTGATTGCAGTCTGAGTCCATCGTATTGCTTGTGCATATCCACGACACAGCAGCAGTATTGGACACCCTGAAATGAAAAAATGTTAGAAACCTAGTGATTACCATTGAGCAAAAACCTGAGGTCATTGTGAGAAAACCTCACCTCTAGCCTGGCTTATCACCCTCTGCCACAACCGAAGTGAGGAAGGAAAAAGTACAGAAGGAAGGCAACCAGTTATTCACACAACCACAACCGCAAACTTTTCCTGACCCAGCATTTTGTCACCTTAAGCTAACCTATAGGGTTAAACGCACTAAAAAAAGTATTGGCGGCACAGTAGTGGGTAGAAATCTGAGGAGGAAAAAGAAGGGACCGAGCTCCCAGCTGACCTGTTTCCATGGTATTTACACATGATTTAAACACAATCGTGTTCTTTAGATGGTCACGGCCATCTAACACATTTCTGTGAGAGACTAAATTCCAAGAGCAAGTGTGTAGGAAGTTTACATCAGCTTCTATTGTCACTCCTTACGTTTACATGGACTTCACAGCATATGTTAGAGTTCAGGAAAGACTTTTCCCCCTTAAAATAACAGCTTTGAAATCCTTTTGAAGAAGACTGGGAATAGTGTGAATGATGTGTTTGTTTATTAATTGCTTAAACTGATCCTTAAGCAACTATCAGGGGAAAAAAAACTCTCTTGAAATGTTGACTATTACCAGCAGAAACCTATTAATGATTTTTTCCGTCTTTATTTACTTGCTTATTTTGATTGTCTCTCAGGTGTTGATCAGAGCGTTCAGCCGAGGGACGTCTCTCATCTCTGTTTGCGACAGGTCGCAGTGTAGTGACCTGGAGCCATGGTTTAAATCATTTAATTAACCATTATTCCTTCTTTTTTTTCCCCCATGACAAGCCATGTAGGTGCATGGCCTCATTTAATTGAATGGCCTTTTGCGTAATTACTGTCTTTGTGAACGGTGGGGCGATAACAAGGATATCCTTCTCTCTCTCTTGCAGAACTCAGTGAAGGTGAGCAAACCTGTGACACTCAGAAACACAGTGTTATTTTATCGCCGTAATCTCGGTAAACAAGCTGGATGTGCGTTTCCATTAAGGCGTCTGTGTGTTTGGAATCACAAAGTTGGCGTATTTAAGAGACTCAGATATGGCAAATATGAAGTGTCTGCTTACTGCGTGATGCGCGCAACTATTTTGAATCTGCCGAGAAGGTCAAGCTGCCTTTGTTCCCTGACTAATTAAATCCTCAGTAATTACTGTGTTGAAGAGGATGTTGGGTGGGGGAGAAAAAAAACAGATGAAGAAAAATTCAGGGGGAATATAGATCTGCAGCATTTGCAGGCAACGTTCATCATGTTTTATTACCAGAGCCGTCGTTATGGCCATCATCAAGGCTGTGATTTGATCCTTTTTTTTTCCCCAGCTCATTTACAAAGCTCAGCTGTGGGGTTCACTAGCAACACAGAGAACAGGAGCTCAAAGGGTTGAAGGAGCATTCATTATTGTTCTTGTTGCTATGCAACTCACTAATTAGCCCTAGCTAGCTAACCTGAAGCAACAAAAGGGATCAGGTAGATAAAAATAAAAATGGAAGAGGTAATAAAATAATTGCCCTTCTTGCTCCTGACACAGAGGTTGCAGAGCTCCTGGTCTGAGATTATTGTTGGGTTGTTTTTTTTTACACTCTTTTCTGACTGTTTTAGTTTGCATAGTTGGCTTTCACATCTCCACCTGTTTTCTTCCATGTCAAACTAAACTTAATTATAGCAATATATTAAAATCTTGTTTTCTCAATAATGAGGCTCAGATTTTTTTTTAGTGTAAAAGAAAGATAATATATTAGTTTTGGGGGAAGTGCTCAAACCAGATGGTTGCAATTTCACCTCCAGCGGCACTCAGGGAAGAAGGACAGCTCCACAAAAATCCCTCACATGTGGATACATCAGTGAGCTCCATCTACTCTGCATTTACAGCACCCGGAAGCCTCCCTGCACACTCCCTGGCCTACTTCCATCTATAAAACATCCAAGTTCTCCCTCTCGTCAGCACTGGCATTCACTCTGTTCCACCGCATCAGGATAATCATAAAGACACTCACGCGGACAGCCGCATCTATTGCGCTAGAGAATCTCCTTAATCTGCATGTGTAAAATTTCTGTCCCTTGTCAGAATTCCTCAACTTTACATGTCAACCCATAAACCCTGCTCTGGAGTTCAGAACAGCAAGGATCATCAAAAACCTCACTCATTCGCATTATTTACTTCAACTTATGTACGCAGTTTGTAGTGGAGATGAAAGGGGTCTTTGTTAATGTTATACTCCATGAATAGAAATGTATAGAAAACCAAAGGTCAGCTTGTGCATGTTACAGATGTTAAATTAGTCATAGAAGTATACAGTGCTGAAAAATGAAGCAGACTAGGGAGTAATAGAAACTGCAGGTCCTCTAATGGCCGCTCGAGGCTGGTACCAAAAGTAAGTCGATCTCCATTCACTCCCATTAAAATGGTCAACTTCACAGCATTAAAAATCAGGTTTTCAGCCCAGTAGAAAAAGTGGTTTGAGACTCTGAGGTTAGACACATTTCCCCTTTCATATCAACTCTGAGTGGGGTGAAATTTTCTTCATAATGGAACTATGTGCGTGGCACGTTTGACAGGTGTCCTGACACACAGCTGGAGCCGATCAGATCTGCGCTCCACTACTTGGAGCTGTAAAACTGGACTGCGTCACGGTGCATGTGTTCTTCTGGTGTTCCTATGGTCCCTGAGTTTGGACCCTGAGTTTTGAATTTTGCGTCATTTATAATTTTGCTTATATTGTTTATTTACCTCCCTGTGGCGCTTCTGGATTTTGTATATTCCTCAGTTTTAGTTATGGTTGATGTGCAGATTGTTTCTAGTTAGTTGGTGTCCCGGTCTCATCTGCATTTGTCCTTTGTCTTTCCATATTCCCTTGTGTGTTTCTGTTCTTCTCTATGTCAAGTTAACCCTCTTTTCTCATTCATTTGTAACGTCCTGTTTTATTGTGGTAACTGTTTTCTGTGGCTTGTGTTTACTTCCTTCTGCCATGTTATGTCTATAGTTTCCAGCTGTGTGTCCCACCTGTTATCGCTCCTCGTCTCCCGCTGTTTGTTGCATATTTGATTGATAAAGCTAATTTAGCAGGTATATAAATAGGCTAAGCTACAGAGCTCAACAGTGGCCACAGGGGAACAAGAGTCTTTATTTTACTAAATTGTGTAAAATAAGTGTTTGGGGGGGCACGTGGAAGAAGTTTGCCCCCAAGGTTTTCTGCAAGAACTGTTATCAAACATGCTGTGGCAGGCTGGTTTATGGACCCCAGTGCAGGACTCAGGACGGGAGTGAATGTTAACATCAGCTTTGTTTGCTGGAAACTCAGGACAGAGCTGGAAGGAGCCAACAGAACAAATTACAAAACTCACTGGATCAGAAATAATCACAGACAGGACAGCACACAACAGGCAGGAGCCAATGATGAGGGTACAACTACGGAAAATGTAGACAATATACACACATCAGGGAAATCAGGGAAAGGGGACACACCAGGGATCACAGCTGAACAGACTCACACTATCAAAGTAAAACAGGAAGTGACTAAACATGAAGGACAGAAAGCAGGACTAAGACACGTGGACTTAATACAGAAACCAGACACATCAGGGACAACATAACCAGAACCTGCAAACAGAAACCAAAAGCCTAGGATCATAAATAACAGGAACCAAATTGGGAATTTAATCTTTACTTAAGAATTAGTTCAATCAGGCCAGGAACTCAAACTCACCTGCAATACGAGTAGATCGGTAGATCTCAATGCATGGATAGTATAAAAGGTGGATATGTCACCCATTAGGTCAGGTTTTATGTCTTGAGGTGAGTTTTCATCATCGCCATCTTGCTTGTAGAAAAATGGATGTGATGAAGAGGGGCAGGTCTGACTGTGAACCTGCATCTTCATTGACAAATTGTTAGTCCATGAGTATGTGGTTTCATACCACAGATAATCCTCCATTTGGAAACATGGCATGGTTAAGATTTACAAAACAAACTTATTCACTGTGACACAAATTCAATGACTAAGCCCATAAACTCAGCATGAAAATGTTTAGAGGCCAAGTCAGGAAGCTATTTCGCCGACAGACGTCCATGCGATTGGAAGTTTAGAAAAACACTCAGTGAAGCAATATCAGCCATGGATTGGCCTCCCCAGAGCCTGGAGCTTACCATTACTAGGGTTAGGGGTTAGGGGGTCCCTAACCCCTAACCCTAACCCTTTGAAGAACTCTGGAGAACTGCTCCTGAAGATTACTTGAAGAAATGACAAGAAAGCTGCCAAAGAGTTCAGGCTGTGCTGGACAATAAAGGTGGTCAAAGCAAATATGGACTTTGAAGCTTCTTAATATTGTACAAGCCTATTACTATTCCTCCTCTAATAAAGGTTTTGTTGTGCTCTCCGTTATTGCAAAAATAACGGAACATCTTAGTGGTCTTTTTTTTATCACTTTATTGGTACAATTATAAAAGTGACAGGCTGCTACCCAGAGCAGGGACACAGTAAAGCCCAAGTATTCTGCCGTTTCCATGAAGCTGCAGATGAAGTTATTTGTTCATGTGTTTGCATGTGACTAAGTGTTAGGAGTTAGCAGCAGCTATCCTAAAACCTGTCTGAGGCTTTTCTATCATTAAGAATGGGAGTCACATACCCAAGGCCAGTCAGACCAGTCTGTGATTGGTTGGCAGTCTTTGTTACCCACAGCAGTCCTTTCTAAGGGCACAAAGGTCAGGCTTGAAAGCTCTCATTGAAAGAAAAAAAAGCAGAAATGATGAAAGAAGGGCAACAAGGAGAAGCCACAGATTGATGGTCTCCAGTACGCAGCAGAGAAGAGAAATCATGTCCTGGGGGAGAAAGAGACAAATGTTCAAAGAATTGTTTGTTGCACTGATTGAAAGGATTGTATAGTTGACAGAACATTTGGTGCGCAAGGCCTCCTTGCTGCTTCTGCCTCCTGCAACCGGTTTGCAGCTTTAATGCCTCCTTCCTGTGTGTATTGATTCAAATTATGTGCAAACACAAGAATATGCACGCACGCTGAAAAACACAGGCACGCAGATCTACACAGCAGCTCTTCTCTCTGAATTTGACATGTGTTTTTATTAAAGTAAGCAGCTGCTCGATAGTGCTAAGGAGTAATGGGGATTGACTCTGGCATAATTATACAAACCCTTGCATGAATTTGGTCCTAATGGAAGCTGAACACTTAACCCAGACTAAATGCAGAAGGGCAGATCAATGCTGAGGGGCATTTTTTTTTCCTCCACTTGCTTGAACAGATGCCAACTCGCTCCAAAACAGGACATTTACATATGCAATGTATCTCCTTTAAGATAATCACAGCGAGGCGGAAGCCCTGGTGCCTCGGGACCCGTCAGGTGGTGATACCTTATAGGGCTTAGAAAATGAAGATGCATGTCTGAAAAACCTGCTTATGAGAGAAATATATTCAGGCGTGCCTGGATGCATGAATAAACTCAGCACATTTCAGGCTACCTCTATAGTAAAGACACCACGGAATCAATTGAAGTGACGTAAAGCCAGAAGTGCAGCAACCCTTCTTGTGTTTAAGGTTCAGGGACAGCTCACCCCCACTACTTATCTTTAACCAGCGATCAATATCTCGAATCCCTGTCTTGTCCCACATATGGTGCCCCTGGTTTAAAAAAAAAAAAACAACAAAAAAAACTGGGGTTATTTCTTTCTTTGCAATATCAGGTTTTACAGGCTGCAGATAGCCATACACTGTCTACAGATGTGCTCTATTTTATTGCTCTGTTTAAATAACATATTGACAGCTGTTTCCAGTATAATAAAAATAAATATTGCTTTAGCAGCGTCATCCAGGTTACTGCCATAGAATACGAACCCAATCCCCAAAAATATTGGAATGCTATGAAAATATTGCAGAACAAAATAATTTCACATTTTGATTCCTCTGACCACAGAAGGGTTTTCCCCTACGACTCCATTTTTAAATGACTTCTGTCCCAGAGAGGACAGTGGGGGTTCTGCATCATGATACGGCCTCTTTGCATGATAGAGCTTTAACCTGCACGGTGAACTGTGCTCACAGACAGGGATTTCTGGAAGTGTTCCTGAGCCCATGCAGTGATTTCCATGACAGAATCGTCCCTGTTATTAATGCAGTGCCGCCTGAGGGCCCGACGATCACGGCCATCCTGTATTGATTTTCAGCCATTTTTGGTCTTTGCAACTGAGCACTGTCGAGGAGCATTATTCTGAAACTGTTACACAATTTACAAATAGTTTTTTTTGCGGGTTGGTGAACTTCTGCCTATCTTTACTTCAGAGAAACTCTGCCTCTCTAAGATGCTCTTTTTATACCCAAACATGTTACTGACCTGTTGCCATTTAACCTAAAATGTTCCTCCAGCTGCTTCTTTTTAGTACCACATACTTTTCCAGCCTTGTGCTGCCTACATTCCAACTTTTTTGAAGGCATGTTGCTGCCTTCTTTCACTATATGGACAACTTCATACATTTGACAGATTAAATGTTAGTAAAAAAATTGATGCTTTTAATCGGAGATTTCTCTCAACCAACCGTTTACTGTTGCATGTTTCTGTATGGCACCAACGCGTTGGCAAGTCACACACTAAAAAGCTGTTCTGACTTGAAGAGGTGTCCATAGATGTTTCCAGGTGGTGAATTCATCGTTAAATGGAGCTTGAAGTGATGAGTGTGAGAGGCTGCAATAGGAATGGGAAAGCACCATGAGACCAGAAACTCGACATCACCTTAACTCATGTCATGTTTTGTACTACTAGCTTTGGGACTTTTTATTCTAACTCCTTCGGGTAGGTTTTCGATGAGGAGAGCAACAGAGATGCTGGATGATGCACTTTTAAAAAAAAAAATTTACACACATTTGTAAACATCGCCTGGTGGATTATGGACATAAATGGCCTGGATATCCGCTGGCTACACTGGAAAAAATTGGCAGACGAGCTGATCGGTTCGCAGATTGAAGATCAACTGTCTGATCTGAATGTATCCAGGATTTTGCCTCACAGAGCAGAGACGGGATTGTGGCACATTTCGCA
>VUQK01032485.1:16143-27235 GCA_015106715.1 Bujurquina vittata
GTGGAGGGAGTGCTTTAGCAAAGGGGAATTACAAAAATAGATATGAACCGAGAGGAGAGGAGTGGAGGGAAAGGTAAAGAAAAGGTGAATGTGAGAGTGAGAGGGGCTGCGTGAGCGTATGCATGGTGTTATCTCCTGGTAAAGCAGATGTGCTTTATCTGCCAGGAAACAGGAGGCAGCTTCTACAAAAGCCTCCTTTTTCACAGGTGAAACCCCCGTCTTTACTTACAAGACTCTTATTGCCAGTTTGGCCTTTTGGAGATTGAACCTGAAACAGAGATTTTGCACACACGCGTGCACGCATACACATCAGCTGTAAGGCACGCCGGTGAAAGGGGGACTCGTCCACCTGACAGACATCATGTCCACTCTGGTTATTTTTGCACACCGCCCCTCCAGGCCGGCGCTGGCTGCAGCTGAAAGCAGAGAGACATTCTCAGTGATGCACGGCTGGAAATTTGTCATTTTAAAGGGCGGGTCAAACGGCCTCTCGGGCTATTGATTGGGTTGTCCTCCTCTATTACCCCTGTGTTATGTATTGCACCCTTTGTCAGAGCTGCGACAGCCACAAACACATTAAACTCGAGCAGCTTCGATCCACCGTAAAGTGCCACAGCATATCGGCCGGTGTGCAAACGCTTGGTGGAGATGAGCTACCAATCAAGGACTCGGCTGTAATGTTCTCGGTGCTCTGCTTTCTGGAGTTACGATCCAAAGCCATAGAGTCGTGGCCAGAGTGAGAATCTACAGCTCCCTTGACTCGGCACAGCATCGTGGCACAAGGTCACTCAGGCCTGTTCTCAAGAAACACCGCCTGCGCATGAGAAAGACGATCTGTGTTTGGGTGCTGTGTTTTGTCAGAGGGCAAAAGGTTGTGCATGATTATGGAAGCAGCTTTGAAACGTATGGTTTCTGCATTTGCACATTTTAACATTATATTTTCTGTTAATAAGAACACATTTACCCCTAGTGAATCAAATTAGTCGTCGTGTTTTTGTTGTTCCAATAAGGAGGTTTCACTTCATCACTGACCAGGTGGCTAAAATGCTTTGTAAATTTCACAGAAATTCAAATTCAGTGTAAGATGGGTGGTACCATCGTAGCACGCTCTTTCATTTTAATAAATACAGCCATGCCTGTAACCATAGACTGAACAAATTGTGCCATGCATTTGTCTGTGGACTAGAGTTTTGAAGCCCTGATTTTTATTTTACAGCTATGATAGGGTGGAGCGGTCCAGTCACACTAGCTAACTGAGTAATCGAGGAGTTTTCGTGGACCACAGCTGCATCACACAGAGACAGGTGCCTGAAATTCCAAAGTACAACAGAAAAGAATACTTACAAAACTTGAGCTCAGTCTCACTGACAATGAAATCTATTTGTCAGGAGATTTCATTAAAAATGCTCCAAAAGGTGCCGACTGAACAAGCGTGGTAGAGAAGTCCACCAATTCAGGGGTGTGAAATAGCGGAGCAGAATGCTGCCAGCTATATCCACCTACCTGCCACTTAATACAGCCAATCAGAAACATGCATGTTTATACATACTCTTAGGCCTTACTCCACGTGTCATGGGGTAGCCCCTACAGGACAACATAAGAAGGGCTGCGGCTCAGAAGTGGCTGAAAACAGCTTAAAAAATTTATAATGAAAACTGAATGTGATTTTTATTTTACGCTTTGACGTCATGTCTGGAAAATCAGTGAAACTTCACTTGGATGCGTCTCAGTTTTGCCTGAGCTACAAACAAATGTTTGCTCGTGTTGATGTGGTTTACCGGAGTTTCTCTGGAATTTATGAAAACATAAATTCACAACATTTACTTTGATTTACTTTTATTTGCTAACAAGTGAACAGAAGTTTCAGCTTATTTATAGCATTTCATCTAGCTAATGTATGAACACAATGTAGGAGCATAACCTTCTCATTACTATGTTTTTAAACCAAACTCGCTCTGGGAATTATTTTCATTGGCAGACAGCGTTCCTTTGCATTATGACATCGAATTTCTTTCTTCTTCTTTTTTTTCTGACAGGCTCTTATGATGACGGTAATCTATAAATAATCCTTTCAATCAAGTTTACCACATCAGCAAATACTGTAACTGACAGAAGAATAATGGAGGGTCAGGCTAAAATGAAAAACCCAATTCTCCTCATTTGAATTGGATCCCAGAAAGACAGGAGACGATCCAAATGTGCCTGTGTTCTGTGAAATTACCTGTGTTGATGAGAAAGGTGTAAATAATTCACAGAACTGCATTGGTGTGCTGCTTTTGTAGCTGAGTGCAGATGGCCACGGCAGCCGAGTTCACACAAGCAGATTAAACACAACTTGAACGCTGTCCAGTGAAGACAGTTGCCAACCCTTCGCTCAGATCCCTTAGCTCAAAATTCCTTTATCTCACACAAGGCGTTTAAAACCCTCGAGCTAAGCTCACCTCATTCGTCAGCTCGCTGTGCTGCAGCAAATTTACATATTCACAAAAAGGGTGTTTTTATTCAAGCAGATGAGCCAGCAATGTGACAACAATTCCATGGGGTGAAGTGGTTTTATTAAAGGTTACCTGTGAAGTTCATCTCTGACTGCTTCATGTGCTAATGGGAATCATTGCTGTGCTGAGAGAGTTCATGTCCCCTGGGCTTAATGTGAGCAGTTTATCAACACGCGCATGTAACAACTGTTAGATTTTTGAAAAGGGTGAAATTTACTTTCAGATTCTGTCTGGCACCGTCCGACTTGTCTGGTCGATCATTTGGGAGCGTTTTCCTCGACTTTTACACTTGTACCTTCACTTCCAAGAATTTCCTATAATAATTATTTAAATTGATCAGGGCTGATTGGAATCATTAGGTGATTCTGGACATCTAATTATGTTGCCACCTGATGAGGTTTCTCCAGACAAGCCCAGCTGAAAGATAACCTAGGGCAGACTCAGGATTTGCTGAGAGGATGATTTAAATCATCTGGCCTGGAACTGGAAAAGGACATCTAGGATACCCTGCGTACCCTACTGCTAACCCCCATTTTAACCATATATTTATACAGCACTATTTTCACTTCAAGCACTTTGTCTACCTTAATTTCACAGCCAGTTTAAAATCACCAACATGCACGAGAGGGTGGACCCACACCAGCACAGGGAGAAAATGCAAACTCCACACAGAAAGGCCCAAAACATTTGTGCTGTGAGGCGTCTGCACTAACCACTGCAACAATGTGCATTCATTCTAATGAAATTAGAAATGCTATCAAGCTTATCTGGGTTTTAAGCCACTAAAAAGACTCTAGGATCACCAACCACAACATCAGGGTGAGTCCATGGATATTAGCAGTCTTTTCAGAATTTTCAAATGGGAAGTCTGTAATATTTAATGCAAGTACAGAGATTTCCCTTTTATTTGTTTCAAATTGCAGACTGGACATATTGTCGCCCCTCCCCTGCAAAGACTGAATTCTAGCTGCTGTTTCCAGACTCAGTTAATATGGACTAGGACTTTAAGTTTCATCTGGTCGATGGCTACACCTTTCCACTAGAGGGCCTAGTGTTATGTCACAACTCACCTTTAAGTGGGAAAAACAAATTCATTGAAGCATTAAAGGGGGCATTTTCTTGTGGTGTTTGTATAAGAGTAGAAACAGAAGCAGAACAGCATTTGGACAAAATATTTTTTCAGCCCAAGGGATCAATGATTCTGAACACTGGGCTGCTCTTCCACCACAGCCTCATCCCCGCCTGACCCCGCTGTTGTGTCAAAGAGCATCCCAATCTGTGCACTTCCTGTCCAGCCAGCACAGGGCTTGTTACATAATACATGACCAGAGACGACACGACGGGCCGAGCTCTGCTGAATCAGCGGCCGTTACTGCTGCTGCTGCTCCGGACAAACAAGGGCCCACAGCGTCTGCAGAAGACAGGCAGCCTGTGCTGCCCCACCCACGCACCCACCCCTGAGAAGAGCACTTGATCACCAAAGTAACCTTCTGCATGAGTGCACTCAATCTGCCACTCACCAGAGAGCCACTGCAGACATGGGGTAGACAGAGGGCATTAGGTGGGATTATCGCCCCCGCTGCCCTTTGTTGTTTTGATGTCCCTCTCTGCCCAGTTCACCCTCCCCTCCTCAGACATCCCCACCATTCCCTCCATCCCTCCCATCATGCTCTGGCACTTTTACAGAGAGTTCAATGGCAAGCAGAAAACTGAAAAAAAACCTCTCCCCTCAGTAGCCCACTGTCACCAACACGCTCTCACGCAAATGAAACCAAACACAAAAACATGCAGTGTGTGCACATTGATTTCCTTTATTGTATCAAAAATGTAATCACAGAGGTGAGATGTTGATAAAGAGAGATAGAGGGTTTTTTGAGTACAGGGAAGGGACAAATAGTGAGTCTGCATGTGTTGCAAAAAGTTCACAAAAAGTTTGAACATTTTCTTTTCACAATGACTGAATTTAGATTTTTTTAAATAGTCAAAACACAGTTAAGACATTGACAACATTGCAGACCTCCATTATCACACCAGTGAGTGGATTACTCAAATCCACAAGCATCATCTCAAGATTCACAGTCAAGTCTGTTTAATGTTACTTTTACAATTGTGTCAGAAATAACAGGTGCAAAATTAAATTAGGCATTTGTTGGCAGCAGGCCAATCTGCCTGCCAAATATCCTAGAAAGCTGAGATGTTTGAGCTAATCTCCGTTTCCAGAGACAAATATACACAGCAGCATCATTAGTGGAGCGAAAAGTAAAGAACTTCAAGATGGGTTAGCAAATTTTCTTATGTCTTCTCACAGATGGCGCAGCGATCGCCGCGTAGCTTTCCGAATGCAAATATTTGGAGAGGAGTGAAAATACAGCAAGTGAACGAGACAAACAAGCTCATGCCCGTTCAGCAGCTGCTGTTGGGCTTCAGTCGCGTCACGTGATCTTCATCAGCAGATGGAGTTTGTTCAGTCCAATATGAACATGACGCCCTTCAGATGTTTACAAAAAATTTCTCTACAATTCATGACAACTGAACAAACAATATTAATATCCTTATAAAGAACAATATGAGCAAAAGTTCCACAAAGTCCCACTAAATGAGCTTTGTGGTAAAGCTTAGCAAGAGTTCAGTCTGAAGAACATCTCTGCATATGCTGTGAATTTCTCTCCCTCTGCTCCTAAAGCCTCACATCTGCGTTCCTGCCTCACGTAAACCAATCAGGTTTTACCACAACCTCCGTTTTTGACTGTTTTCAACTTGTCTACCTCAAAAACCCCCCAACAGCATTCTCATATCAGTGTCCAGACTCCAGCGCCTGAACTCATTTCTTCCATTTTTCCACACTGTGTCAAATAAATGATTTAATTCCTCTTTGATTCTTGTTGTAGGATCCCCTACTCCAGCTGCACGATGCATTTCATTTTAAATGTGTTTTGCACACATTCTCGTGGCTCACTTTAGCTGTGTTTTGGTGAGGCAACCCTAAAGATCAACAGCATATTAAACAAGACCGCAGCGTGCACTTTTATTTGTTGTAACTCTGCATATTTGCTGGGATTTGTACCATTTAACTGCGGCAATCTTTGAGTGCTTCTTGAGGGATTCTGTTGGATTATGTAATGTTTGCTCACTGATTCGGTCCCTGAACTCTGAGGGTAAAACAAATGGACAAACAAAGCTCCCGTGTGCCCTGACCGAACTCTGACTGACAGCCTCGCTGTCTTTCATTCACTGTCATTATTAAGCGTCTTGGTGTTTCAGCTTCATTTATGGACTCCAGCCTTGTAAACATCCCATTCCACGCAGCCATAACTGCCCATCATCAAACTGATTTACATCTGCGTGTGTCTGTAACAGCCTTTTAAAACAGAACCATTTCAAACATGACACCCCCCCCATCTCCCACTCTCCATCAGTATTACCATGCAGCATGCAAAAAAAAAAGGTCATGCCGTCTTTTAGTTTAAGACCTTTGCTCTTGTGGTCAGTAGTGTTTGAGGTCGACCTTTGACCCCTAAACGCCTGTGGACCTCGAGTTCAAATTGCAGACCGTGACCCTGCCATTGAACTCCCAAAATGGGGGGAGTGGCAGTGAGGAGGAGCAGGACGAAAGGAGCATCCGACAGTGGCTGCTGCTGCAAACTCGCTCTGATTATTTGGGGGAGCGAACATTATTTCACAGACACAATGATCTTAGTTTTATTCTCATTTTGTGTTTAAGTAAGAGGTGTGAGTATTTGGGCAGCTTTGTTGCAGAGGAGAGGCTTCTTCAGTACAGTCAGTATACTTTTTAGTGTCTGACATTTATAAATGCCCCCCCCCCCTTAATGGCTGCACACCAGCAGAGTCCTGGTGTAAGTTTCTGTCTAGCCACCGTTATTCAGCGTGTGTTTCATCAGTCTTTGTGAAAAAGGTTTGCTGGTGTTGATCGTCTGTACTTGCAGAGAAATATCCATCAAATCGCTAATGAAATTAGCATTGGGCCCAGTGTTATCTGTGCCAGTGTAACGATGCCACTGGATCAAGGATGAGACATCAGTATGAGTTTGGCCTAGTTTCAGAAGCTGCCAAGCCTACATCTGATTTTGGGAATTATCTGAGTCATCAACACAGACGTGAGAAGAAAAAGAACTCATTGACAGGGAAAGAAAGCATCTTCTCCCATGTTCAAGGGAAAACTGAATGATTCAACCTCAGATGCCATCCTCTTGTATCTTTCTTGGCAGTATGCAGTGCATTTTTTTTCACATTTTAAAGCAGCATAAAAAGCAGGACAATTGCTAGTTCAGGGAATCTCCTCTTCATTCTTAGATGTGTGAAAATAAAATAAAATGAAACATGACATTGCAGTGTATTTTCAGAGTTGCAGTGCTTTTTTTTTGGCTCTTTACTTGAGCAAAATCTAAGGTGAAGAACATGCTATGTTATATTGTAATCCTGTGATCATATTTGCTGTTCCTGGGCTTAGAAGTGATGGTATATGCTGTACATATGTGCCTCTACTTGTTTGTTTTTTACAGCCTAAAATTGTTGGCATCAGGCAAAAATTCTAGCAGTAATGCCCAATCAAAAGTGACAAATTAGTAATATGTTAGCTGCTGGCCCTCATCCAGAATAAAATTAAAGGAATGCTTAAAGGAATCCTGTCTTCCGGACTCCTCGTTTTTATTGAATTTGTTTGGATTCAGCTTACTAATTGCGTAACCAAGCTTATTTAACACTGTGACTCTGTCACGGCAGTTTAGGCCAACGCTGACATTTGAAATCAATTAGTTGATGCACGGTGGCGTTGGATAGCATTAGATGTTGCTCAAAGTGATGCAGAGAAAGATTAACTGAAGTTTGAAATTGCTGACACGTTTACAGCTACGAAGCTCCATGTGGATGCTTCAAGTATCTTTCTTCATTTCGAGCCAAAGGCTGTTTTTAGCTCCTATTCTGAAGCGGATTCCCTTCAGGATAAGACGAGTCAGGAAAGGGAGATGCGTAGAGTACAATGATCATGAATGGACAGTGTTTAGTTTATCTCTCATTGTCATATTTAGTTCAAGATGAAGCATTTACAATAAAGCCCTTCGTCTTCTTTTGTTTTGTGAAACAGCCAGCCAGAGAGTACAACAATCACAGCAGACTGAGACGCACTGTTCAGTCCCACATGCCACCGCTCACTTTATTACCATAATTAACTTCCACCAGTCGGGGTCTCCTCACTTCCATATCTGCAAGTATCTCTGGAGAGCAGCTCTCACCGTGAGCATGGCAGGGTTCTCAGCATATTACTCACTTATTCATTCTCAGTGCGACTGCGCTGAGATGTGCTGCAGGGATTAAATGTGTGCTCAGGTAATCGTAATATTTCTTGAAAACTTAGTTAATGTTTGTCTCATAAGATTTGAGTCTTGCTGAACTAATTCAAAGCATCAACATCACACAGATTCATCACCAGCTCTCCTCTTGTCCTTTGCTTTACTGAGAATTGTTCAGTTTGCTTTTCGTCTCATTTCAGAGAGCTAGAGGCAGAGCTCTTTTTCGGGGAAGGGCTTGCATATTTCAGCAAGACAATCTCAAAATGAAAACTGCACTCCTTGGTGCTAAGCTGGCCTGTTTGCAATCCAGCACCGTCAGCCACAGAAAACCTTTGGAAAATATGAGAAAGGAGGCCTTGAATTCTTTTGAAAGTCACTCTCAAGCTCCAGTGGTCTCCCAAAGACTTTTAGATGAGGTAATGCAACAAAATTAACACAGTAAACACAATCCAATTTCTATAAAATGTGCTTCTGGCATTAAAGTTTATATTTTTCAAAACACATGTATTTTTAAAAAAGCTGAACCTTTCATATGCTCTCATTGTACTATTTCTAGTTAAACATAGAGTTTAAAGAGAAATAGACTAATTTGCAAGTCATTTGTGCTTTTTATAAATTTCATGCAGTTTCCCAGCTTATTGGAACCCAGTTGCGTGTTACATGTTTTTGATAGACTGATGAGATGGGAAAGAGGCTTCGGGAAAAGTTCCTTTAACAAAGCAGCTCTCGGGATGCTTGTGACAGAGTTAGTCAGCTGGTGTTCATTGTTTGTATGCAACTCAAGCAAATCTTTAACTCTGATCTGATTTACCCTCCACACTCAAAACTGAACAAAATATAGCTGTCAGTAAACGTATCTCCACCATTAAAATGATGGTGTTGTTAAAATCATCTATTTATTCTCACTGATCCCTAATAAACTGCCTCTTGCTTGGTTTAAGACACTAGACTCAAACATGGTACAATTTCTATGGAAAAACAAACCATCACGAATAAGTTTAAAAACTTTACAAATTCAAAACGCAGTGGTGGCCTAGAGCTACCAAATATTTATCACTACTTCTTAGCCAGTAGATTGCAATATATTTCAAAATGGATCAAACCGAGTTCACTAGACAGCCCATGGTTGGACCTAGAACAAGCACTCTGTGGAAAAACAAAAATCTCTGACCTACCTTTCATTAGCTCCTGCATCAAGCAACATAACTGCTTTAAAAGTCTTAACATAAACACCTCTATGACAGCAATAACTAAGTCTTCACTCCTCCCCTGTAAACTGACACCCATTTGGAACAATCCAGATATATGTCAGAAAAAGAAAGCACTGAATTTCCTGTCATGGCATGAGAAGGGTATAAAAAATCTAAAGCATGTTATTCAAGACAGAAATTTTATTTCATCTCAAGAACTTATATCAAAATATGGAATTAGGAACAATAAATTTCTGGAATATCATCAACTGAGATCCGTCATACAGGCAAAATTTAATTTAAGTGAACAGAACTTGGAAATATCTGTATGGGTAACAGAATTTTTAAACATCTGCACCCCTAAATTGTTATATTTAAAAGTATAAGTGTAAGTGTGAAATATATAAGCTAATATTAACAAATAACTCAATTTTTCTACCAATTAATAAATGGGAGCAGGATCTTTCCATCAATCCAGATGAAAACTTCTGGTCACATATATGTTTAAACACCTTCAAAATGACCAAAAGTCCAAATTTACAACTTATACAATATAAAACTCTACATACATTATACAGGACAAAAAGGGAGGGTCTTATGACTCCTGACCCTCCCTCTCCTCCCATTCTATCAACAACACACACGTAGGGATCTCGGGTTGGGGGTGGGCCCGTGCAGTGGTCGATGGGGCCAGTCCTTTGGCTCTACCCACTGTGCTGCATGATGTCCCGCCTCTCCCTTTTTAATTACATCATATAGTTCACACACAACATATTACATATAGGGCACTGAGGAGTGGTGTATCACGTGGGATTAGTAGGTGGGACTGCTGAGGTGGCCCCACTTATTCACTACTGCCCGCTCCTCAATTTTAATTACATCTTAGACATTGAGGGCCTTGGGGGGATGGGCACTGTTGCTCAGTGCCCAGATTACACCTGTCCCTCCAATTTTAATAGCACAGTAGCTTTCACACAGTCCTATATATTCCTGCACTCTCGCACATCACCTCACCTTGGGTGGGAGGATGGGAGGGGGGTCTTCCCAAAACCCGGTTTTGTGCACCCAGCTTGGGGTAGGGACGTTTCAGGGCTGGGCTGAATACTTCCCATGTGTGTGACGTGTGTGCATACCTGTATGAATGTATGTGTACATATATGCGACAGCTAGGCCTGAGTCTGTAGCTTACTGACAGTAGGGGAGGTCACTCCTCCCTACCGCTCCCCACTGGTCCCCATTGCTCGGCACTGCCGCCCCTGGGATGTGGGTACCTATTGGTCCTGGGATGCTTGGCCTGATGTCTTGGCATGGCTTTTGGCCTGCTCCCTTGACGGCTGTGGCCTGGGGGTGGCTGTAGTTGTGGTTGCAGTTTCTTGCCCCCATTAATGAGTATGTTCCATGACAGAGGAATATGCACACACATGCACACACTCACACAACTACAGATTACTGCATTATTGTGTGTCCAAACATAGCTGTGGTTAAATGCCACCCTTAAACTTAAGTATTGCACCTTTGGTTAGATGAATGGTTCTTATATTTCCATACTCTCCATGAGCGGAGAATCACACTAGCAGAACAAACTTTGAGTCTTCAGCACTGTAGCATGTAAGACCAAAGTGAATGCACATACAGTCTGTTTTTAGTCTGCAGGAGGTTGGAGGTGTAGTCACAGACTGAAGACTGACAGCAGGGTGAACCAATCAGAGCAGGAGGAGGAGGACAGTATTGTGTAAAAACAGTTATCTCCTACATCTTTTCATTATTATTAAAACATTTTGTAATATTTTTAATGCATTTTCTCAGTTATAGCCTTATTTTATTGCCTTTTTTACATTTTCTTCTTATGTCAAAATCAAATTCCCTGATCACACACAGATCCTTCTGATTGTTAAACTTGAATTGTTTCTGATTAGTGGATTAACTTTGAGCTGTTTTTGGCAGCCAGTCCTCCTAAAAAATCCATCCAGATCTATTTCACACCACCCAGCAGAGCTGGTCAAACACTTACTGTGTGTGACCAGCTCTGCTGGGTGGTGTGTGGTGTGCAGCTGGATGAAATATTTTATTTGAACTTTGAATGCAGATCACAGTTGGTCCA
>VUQK01032489.1:12885-24496 GCA_015106715.1 Bujurquina vittata
CACCTTAGTAGCTCACCACCACCAAGTTGGATTGAGGTGTGACTAAATAATGTACGAAATTGTAAAGCGCTTTGAGTACCATGAAAAGCGCTATATAAGTGTAAGGCATTATTATTATTATTATTACATCACACCTTCTATCCTACACCTCCCCATGACTCTCCTCCTCACCTGCAAGCCCATCCGTGGTCTTGTGCCTCAGTATTGCTCTGACCTCCTTTACCAGTCTGACCCCCTCCTGATGGTTGTGCTCCTCAGACACTGGAGAGCTGCCCGCTTCCCTCTTCAGGTTGAAGACTATGAGAGACAAAGCCTTCTGTATCCAGACTCCAATTTATTGGAAAATTCTCTCCCAGTTGACGTCCAAAATGTGAAATCCTGGGACAATTTAAGTCTTTACTCAAACTCCATGTTGCACCCTCAGTGGGAATATGGTCTAGCTCACCAGTCTTGCTTATTCTCCAGTATTTTTTCTACTTGATTTTATTTGTAATGTGCTGTTTTTTGTTTTATATAACAGCATTTACCCCACATTGATACTGCTAAGTACCATCAATGTCTTGAAAGGCACTTTTATAAACAAAATCACCTTATAAATGGATTCTTAAGTTTATTATTTTACCATTATTATTAGAAGGGTACTTGCTTTTTAACAGACTATACTAGTTTGATTTTACTTCAATATAATGTGACAGTTATACTGAACCTATTATGAACCTTCACCTCAGCTTTACAAAAACTACATAACTAAAAATGTCAGATTTCAAAAGATCAACAATTTAGAAATAATTTTAGTTTCCCATCTAATGCTCACTGGAGTTTTATGATTTTGCTTTTAAGAGAGCACAAACATTTCTCTAAATATCACACAAATCAAAAGCTGCAGTCATCACAAAATGCCCTTCCTATGATTATTAATCCTAAATGCCAACCACACTTTCCCGCACTGTCTCAGAAAGCAGCACAAGCCTTTCTGACTAAATTAAAGACACATTCAGCTCGCAGAGACTCAGCAGAAGAGAGAGTGCAGACAGTGAAACACGCGTTTAGAAACACACGTTTAGAAACACACTTTATCTTCCAAACATGTTAACTAACTAAATTAATTCACTAACTAAATGCAACAACAACAATAATACGTGCGGAGAAGTTGTAAAAGTCTATTCAGTGGATGGAAAATCCTCTTGAAATAGCCTTACAGTTTTCCATTCTGTGGTACATTCCTGTGTGTATATCAAGTATTATCTTCCCCGACATCTCCATCAACGTCTCCAAAGCCTTTTAATGAGTGCTGTGTGAATCACTGAAGGTATTCATGTGCAAGGCCGTTGCAAAACATTGAAAAATGTTTGAGTTGCTAAAGGGAACGCAGTTAATGATACCACAGAGCTCTTTGTTTAGCAGGGGTGATGGGCACAGAAAGCGGGAACAGGGGCAAAAGAGAGGAGAAGGATGTAGAGGAGGATACCACAGTGAGGGAGGAAATTAGCAGTGGTCTGGAATGGAGCAGGGACACGGCAACAGAAAACGGGTACAGAAAAGAGGAGAAACTCTAAAAGGTTTTCCATTCTCCCCTAATTTAGTCTGTGAATGTACTCACCCCCCCCCCAACCCTCCCTTAACTCTCCCCTGAGACTGT
This sequence comes from Bujurquina vittata, assembly GCA_015106715.1. Lineage (NCBI taxonomy): Eukaryota > Metazoa > Chordata > Actinopteri > Cichliformes > Cichlidae > Bujurquina > Bujurquina vittata. The sequence continues at coordinate 14,525 of VUQK01032489.1, forward strand.
CCCACACAAACCGCACAATCATATGTTACTCTGATTCACCCGGAGATAAAGCGGAAGAGGGAAAACAAGAATGAAGGAGGGAGGCGATGAGAAGGGAGGAGGAAAGGACCTTTTACACATGCAGATGTAAAAATGCCCTCCGTGACTTTAAAAGCTACTCAAACACTTGACGTTCTGGAAGTAGCAACATTACTCTGCTAGCAATGTGGGAGATGTGATGCAATTGAATGTTTTGTTTGTGTGTCAAAGATAAAAGCACTTTTTAATTCAAAAAATGGAGGGAAAGCTAAAGCTATCTCCTCCGCTTAATCTTGCACAATCTGTCTGGTTCTCTACATAAGCTCCGTATGACCACTGCTTTTCACAAAGCTGAGATCCTGGAGTGTTTCTAAAGCAACACGGATACGTTTTAAGTGTCATACTGATCTACTGAATAGGTCTGGGGGGCTTTGTCCACTAAAGCATTTTTTGCCAGCTGAAAACGGCAGGCGCTCTTCTAAAAACATCCAGCTGGGAGCGCTTGAGAGCGCTTTGGAGGGACAGCGGTTTCTTCAGCTTAGAGCTTTAGTTGCCATGAAACGGGATATCCACCAAAGTCATGTGCAGCAAGTACCTAACTCCAGCTGACTGCTGCTTAACCCGTAGAACCCGGATGACAAAACTAGACCCCTTTTAACCTGATGCAGTTTAATTTAACTTAAAAACTTAATTTGGTCTGAAAATTTGTTAGTTACAATGGTCTTAACAATTCTAATTGGAGAAATTGGAAAAAAAGCACCAACCAAGACACAAGTGTACAATCGTGATGGTTTTTACCGCCAGTTTTGACTTCTTCTCCTCCTATATTAGCACAAATGAGAAGGTATTGTCTGACTGGCAACACATTTTGTTCAGAAAAATACTGCAGCGGCTAACAGCAAGCATAAATGATTGTGGTTGTGTGATGATGTTACCGGAGGCACACAAAGCAACAACCAACGCAGCAGATTTACCAGGGCCCTAAGAGTTAGATTCCCTGTGTAAATTGGAAAAACAACCCTCTTTTATGCAAATTATAGGGTTTAAAATTTGTATATTAACATGTGAAGCCTGTGGGGAAGGGACTTCTGTAACAGATTTCCAGTACTACTGACCAATCATGTTTGAGCAGGCTTAGGTCACATGCAGGTAAAAAGTCTGCTTAGAGAGCGAGACAGGGAATGTGTTTGCCAAAATGCAATCATGCAATGAGAGTTTAGCTTTATTTTATATTTTCTATATTCACAAAATGATCAATGCACAGAATAAGAAGTCTTGGCCTTTGACCCAGAGTTGAGGCCATAAGCTTTCAGCCAAAGACAGGCGCAAAGGAATATGTGATTTACTCAAGTGAAAAAGCTGACATAAGACCAGGGCAGACAAATGGGTCAACAAAAAACTAGATTTTAAATTAGTAGAAACAGTTCGTTTCCTGTCCAACCACAAATTAACATTGGTATTTTTAAATCATGAGCACAGTTCTCCCTAAACCACAACCAAATGCTTTTTATTGTAGCCAGGACGATATAACTCATCTAACTATAGTAATGTAAGCCCAAATCAGTGTCTCTCTGAATCTAAACTGTCTGCCTAATTATTCATGTACCACAATTAATAAGTCGTAAAACTAATTCATGCTGGCTCTCATTCATTCCTCCTTTGCTCTAATGAATAATCCCAAGAAAATCACTAGTACCTGTTTTCTGAACTTTGTGTCTAAAAAGCAGTTGGTTTGATGGGAAGTTGAAGGTTTGGGGTTACACTAATATTAATAATGTTTGGGGCCAACTGAGGAATTTCTCATACGATAGAGCTTTCCATATATGGGCACAGTTTCCAGGGCCTCTGTGTTTGGGGTCTGTCACTGTGTTTTATTACGCTACTACTTAAGCTCAGGTGCTGTTATGTTTTCTGGTGACGTCCAGCAGAATGTATACTTGTACTGAAAGACTGATAATATCTTTACTTTGTGTAGTCTTGGTTTTTTTTTCTTCATGTAACCTGCTCCATACACTGCACCACCACTACCACAAGTAACTATCTATAACAAGTACCTGCAATACAGGACACACGTAGACAAGCTATTATATGCCTCTGTGCTGCATAACTTACTGCATAAAGTCAGGCCCTATTCAAATTTAGCTGCTCTCACACCTGCATCTTATCCTGAAAACGTGAATTTCATTAAAAAAAACATTTTTTTATACACTTTCACATCATGTGTTAACAGGAGCCAATTTCCTGTGAATATCGCTGTGGAAGTTTGCCAGGACCTTGTAAGATTAGGAGGAATAAATCCTGCACCACAGCTGCAGTGTGAACAACTGAAAGTGCTTTATTCACAGCTGATAAAACAACACTATCTCTGATGTTACACTGGAGGGAATAAAGAAAAAGCCAACCAGAAGCTTCCACTGCCAACAGTGAAGTAAGATTATTTATGTACTTATTTTAAAACATAATAGCCACTTAATATTTATTAAAAAAAAATTAGCAGCTGCTTTCTGTAGGTCAGCATAGACATGCATAAATATGGTCCATTGCTTTCTAACACAATGAGAAATTCAGCGACATATTAGCTCATTCAAGTTAAGGTCCATTAGCCTTCACAGGTTACTGTCCATCAAATGACAAATGTAAACTTGACCTTGAGCACAGTTTGGGTGAAGACATGGGCTGGGCCATATCATATCATTCACGATAATACCGCTAAGAAAATCTTGCCCGGGAAAATAAATTATACCATGATATGCTAATTTCATGGTGTAAATACGTCACCCCACCATGCAGCAGATTATGTTCACGTGGTTCATGCAGTGTTGCCAAATTAGTGACTTTGTTGCTAGGCTTTTTCCCCCTAGCGACTAGTGCCAAATGTAGCTAGTTTTTTCCAGTGACGTCAGAGTTCTGGAAACATAAAATCCTCCGCTGTCACCGTGTTTTGTGTCTTCGTACTGCGTCCGTTCTTATGCTTTAGTGTCACCCGGACCCGGACCAAGAGTACCTGGCTGTTGGGCTGTACCGTAAGTCACATAACGGAATAACGGAAGTGAGTCTTTTTCATGTGTTCATGATGCAGCCGCCAGACACGTAGATGCCTCATTGAGCAGGTGTTGCTGTGATACGTCAGTGCATATGTCTGGATTTACTGAGCTAGCAAGAAACTTTCTGACTGAAGGATTTAATTTTGTTCATTCAGTCCGTTTACCTGTTTTGTTATTTGTACTGTACAGGAGGAAGTACTTTGGGTTTTTTAAAGTCAGCCTTTTCCTGGTTTTGCTCAGTATCTTTTTTATTTAAAGCTGTGGGTGTTTTGTTATGGAGGAAAAAAGCATTAATTTATTTCAGAAGCATTATTATTTAAATATGCCAATAGTTTCTTTTTGAGCAATTTCTCATGTACATCTACAGCTGAATGTTTAAAAAAAGCGCCCGTGTGACTCAGAAGTGCCTTTTATATATCGTATATAGCCATTCAGCTAAAAAAATATTGTGATATTATTTTTGGTCTATATCGCCCAGCCCTAGTGAAGACCCATTTAAGTGCTTACTACCTAACATTCGGACTCTGAGGAATACCTCATGGCTTGGGGTTCAATATTTTGCCCAAGGATACTTTGGCATGCAGACTGGAGCAGCCAGGAATCAAACCACCAACCTTCCGATTAGTCAGTTACATGCTTTACCTCTTGAGCCGCAGACATCCTCAAAAAAAAGGTCCCAGTAGAACCGGCAAGAGACAGTGAACATCTTTTTATCATTATACCTTCCCACTAAAGGTTAACACTGGATTGTGCAAAGAAGCTTCTGCCAAAACCATATGCCACATGCAAAACCAGCAGTCTCAAGGAGCACAAAGGAGTGAGCACTCCAAAATAGGGTGAAAACAGGAACTTCAAAATGCCAATTGTGCATCCCTTAGGAGTCCCAACTTTGCTTTAATCAAATAAACCCCTCAGGTCATAGCATGTAGGTTTTTCTTTTCATCTTGCTTTTTCCTTTTTTGCTACTTCAACTGGATAAAAGGATCCTCATTCTTGCTCCGGCATCTTTGAGAACACTTGAACTCATTCATTTTTTAGTACTTCATAGCTACATTCAAGAATGTGGAAATAGAGAAAACTAACTATAAAAAGACATATAACTGCAAATGCACAATGTAAAGATCAAGAGAGGCGACGCAGAAAGGATTTGTGCTCTCCAAGAACAGTTAAGAAAAAGCGACTTCTCATCTGACTGCACAATTCTCTTTTCCCTTTGTAATGACAAACAATCAAACCACTCCACAAGTGACTCACATGCAAGCGAGCCTTTTGACAAGCACTGTCTTTCAAGAAATGACATCTTGCTTCACTCACCGCTCAAAGCTTAAGCGCATGATTCAATTAGTTGCTATGGTTGTTGAGAATGTGCAACATGGAATTCATGCAGTAAATTTCCTTACTGCAGGCATGTTTATGCATGATGACTTTAGTGGACGTGGATGTAATGTCACGGGTCAACTACTTTGTGCACATTTAACAGGCCTATCCATTCATTGCACATGTACATGGAAACGCAGTAAATAAAAGCACACAAGGACACATGCAACTGCTACAAATGAAGGTCCAAAAAAGTTATGCAACTCCCAACATAAAGTGACAGCAACAGCATCATTAGGCAGGTATATGGATACACGTGTATGTGCACTGCATACCATTAAACTTCTAAAAATGTTTCTACTGCAGTTCACTCACACACACAGAGCAGAAAAAATGTGAGCACGATTAAGATTTACTTACACACAAAACACATAAAGTAAGAAAGGTTTTTATAACACTTACTGTTAAGCATTGCATATTCTCAGGCCGATTGGTCTCAGGGGCAGCACCATGGTTTGACAGCACAGCCTCTGAAATGTAGACAAAGGAATCACGGGCTGAGACAGTGCCTTTGGAGCACATTTCTCCCTGTGCCAATGCAGAATGGCCCACTGGATGTACAGAAATAAAGTCCTCAAACAGTTCTGAGAGTCCATAAAAGTCACTCGCATAGATAACAAGCAATTATGGCAACAGTTGTCTGGAGCAGTCTTTGCTGGGCTGGGAAACTTCAGAGCGCACATAAAAGGCAAAAGAGAAAAAAAAGGAGAAGAAGAAGACAGGGCAGCCACGAAAAGGAAAATCCCGTAAGATGCGAGGATCCAACAAACTGCCTAAGAGGGGAATGGAAGTGAGAACAAGTGAGAGGGAGGGAAGAATGGAGGGAGGAAAGGAGGGAGGGGTGAAGAAGAGAAAAGGAACTCCTCTCTCACTCTATTATCCGTCTGTCACAGGGCTCCTGGGAAGTTGCTATGGTTACAGGGACTCACGCCTCAGTGTCCTTTTAACTATAGCTCATAAAGGCAGCATTCAGCTTTAGGCCGTGATGCAGATCTCCCTCTCTTTTGCTCTTTCTGTCTCTGCTTTTCCTTCTGTTTACATCTCTCGCTTAATATGTACACCTTTCCTTCTCACTTTCTTTCTTTGCCTCCCAAACTTCACACAGAGCCACCCATTCGTCACCCTCCAACCACTACTACCATCCCTTTGTTTGATGCGTCAACCCCCCTACCCCCTTTATCCCTCTCTTTAGACTCGTCAGTCACACCCCTACCTCTAGCACCGTAGGAGAGGCGCAATCCTGTCTCAGAGTGTTAAAATTTCAAAGTTTCAACAAACCCAGTCCAAAACCACACTAACGTCAAAGAAAATAAATAGTTCAGTGAGCACTGAATTACCTTTTTTTACACGCTCACTCATTACAGCGTCACTTACAGTAAATATGTTTGAAAGATAATCTTCAAAATGTCTTTACAATCACAGTATGATGGAGTTCAAAGCATATAACAGCAATACTCAGCCAAAGTTTCACTCTTATTACTCCAATACATTTGTAACTAAAAAACGTACAGTACCACCCCTCATTTGTTTGTATCTTGCTAGGAAATTTGGAAATAGGTGCTGAAACATGTGCAAACATACACAGAAATACAGCATGTGGAGCAAAAAGAGTTTGTAGCTTCTAACGAGCGTGAAAATCAATATTTGGTATGACCACCTTTATTCTTCAACACAGTCTGAACTCTCTTCAGGAAGCTTTTGGAAGGACATTCAAAGCTTTTCTTTGGATGTTGGCTGCCTTTTGTTCTGTTTTCTGTCCTGATGAGCCCACATTGTTTCAGTAATGTTGAGGTCCGGGCTCTGGGGAGCTAGGCCAATCCATGACTGACAGTGTTCCATTTGTTTTTCTATCCAGGTATGCTTCTACTGCATTGGAAGCGTTAATGGGATTATTTTTGCCTAAAGCAAATTTTCTACATGTGGTTCAGTTTTTTGGTCTTTTCACAAAAAAAAAGAAAGAAAAAAAAAGAGATCAATCAGATGCTCTCTAGATGGTTTTATATGGTGGATCAAAAGCTGATTGTACTTTTCTGTGTTCAAAACTATATACATTTTGAGAAGATCCCCAACAAATGAAATGCAGCTCCAAAACCATGACAGAAACTCGACTATTTCAAAGATGACTGTAGGCACTCACTGTTGTCCCTCCAAATATACTGATTTGAATTTGAACCAAAAATGTAGTTTTCCTCCATCACTCCATCAGACCTGTTGCCACTGATTTTCAGTTCAGTTCTTGTGTAATTTGGCATATCTCATCTTTCTCTCCTTTTTTCCCTTCCTTAAGAATGGCTTCTTGACAGCCACCTTTCCACTGAGACCATTTCTGATGAGGCTTCAGTGAGCAGTAGATGGATCAACTAAAGGGCCAGATGCATCTCTCAGGTCCTGTGTCAGGTCTTTGCTGGATTTTTTTCCCTCTTTCTGACATGGCATGACTTTCAAATACTGTTCATCTGCTGTAGATATTTTTTAGGCCTTTCTTTTAGGAAAGATTGTACAGCATCCCAAGTTATGACAAGTATTTTTTTTTTAATTATATAATTCTTTTTTATATTAACATATTGCCTCTTGCCCAATGGCGACTTTTGTTTTGTTTTGCTTTGCTTTGCTTTAGTAAAAGGGGAACATCAAACTTTATTATATATGCATGAAAGAAAATTAAGCACATCTAAACATTCTGGACACAATCTCTTCTATAGTAGTTTTTAAGTAATTCTATTAGTTGTGAGTGTGAAAGTTCCTGGGGTTCGGAAAAAGAGAAGCCCAGAATAGAACCCTTTTGTCTGCGTAAGACATAAGTAGCACAGGGCATATGAGGGTAGTGACATGGAGCAGCTAGCAGTGAGAAACATCCAACACGACTGAAGGGGAAGAAAGTGGTACGATACCAGAAGGAAACAGTGGACAGTGGGAAAAGTACACACTAGACAAATTCAAGAACAATGAAGGGAACGGTAGCAGAAGGGAGAAGCTGAATACTTGAGAAAGACGGGCAATGGCAAGAGGGGGGAAAAAAACAAAAAGAGACAGAAGGCAAGAGTGAAAAAAAAAAAGAATTCAAAAGGTGTTGGCAGTGGATCGCTGTTGAGTCAGCCAGTGTCAGATCTGCCAGAACACTGAAGCCTTTGACTCTGCTTAAGTCCCTCATTGCAACACTCAATCACTTGACATCCAGGCCCCTTTTTTTCACCTGCTGTCACCCACAAACAAACACTTGATGAAGAGAGCAGAAAGGCCAAGAAAAGAGGCGAATGTCTCCACTTCACTGTGGGAGTACCTTGAGATCAACTCCAGCAGCAGCAAGCATTGTGTAAAATGGACAAATTAGCACAGCTAACTGACAGAAAAGGAACAACAAAACTTTAACACTTTAAATGAATACAGTAATGTTAAATATATTTGTTAAAGGTTGGGATCTTTATATCTCCCATAGTTGACAAGCCAAAAAAATAAAGAACATCATAAAAAAAAACAAAAAATCAAAGCCAGATTATACTTTTTCACAATTATTTAATGCTAATTTGAGCTGATAATCAGTGTTTAGTAATGATTTTGATTTTCAATAAAGTGTTGTACATTGTATTCTTCAGTTGACATTTAATAACATAAAAATTAACATCTTAGATGTATGAATTGATCGTATTCTTACTCCCATTTTTAATGTTGCCGTAACCTATTTTATATACATGTTACTTGATTTAGGAAGTGACTTTTGCCATAGCTGAACAAAGGTTTCAATTTATTGAACAACCAGAGTGGAATGTTTTAAAGCTGGGCTCAGCAAACAAGCAGACCCTACTCTGTGCTAGTCATTATCTACACAACAAAGATTGGAGAGTAAAACCACTACACACTCACACACACACACACACACACACACACACACACAAACACACTCAAAACACCAGAGGTCTTTATAATGCAGCATGACTGCTGTTTGGTAGGATACGTTCTGGTACACAAAGCTGCACGGCTTTTGGGGAATGACAATCTCAATGATTCAAAGTTCAAACATTTCTTAAGACAAGCGTGATGACATCAAGATGACCTCTACCACAGTCTGTGTAAACAGAAAAAAAAAATCCCTTTGGCACAGAAGATGCTGTTTGTAGGTTACATGAAATTTGCATGCCTGTCTGAGTAATGGGGCTTTTTTTCTGATTCACTTCTGGATTCTGCATTTTGCATTTCTTGTACTAACAGGATATTTGGGTTTAGACTGGGTATCACTTCAGTCCGAGTTTATGGGAGGTTCTGGTAAATAGTTGTGTGACTCATCACGAGGCTGAATGCAATGTGGTGCCCGAGGAAGTCTTTATTGGTCAGTGGACAATAAGATCCTCAAGGAAGAGGGCATAGAGACGTAACAGCAAATGTTGGATCCAGCCTAGTTTTTCTATATTTACTGTTCGATCAGGCTGACATACCAATATTGTATTTAGTGTCCTAATTGTTGTGTTAGGTAGACATACATAACATAACCATGATGCATATCTGTATAACCAGTTGATTACATGCTGTTCTTTTATCATTTCTGCAGTGTTTATCTGTGAGGCATAATGCTTACGGTCTCAGTATTTCATCCATCATTTCATCATTCTATTTATATTTGCCACCTTGCTGTCTCCAGGACACAAGTAGCATCCAAGCAGCAACCTCCAGGGATTAAAAATTAAGCCAATGTGAAAGTGCATTCAAATTTAATACTGCCTCCAAAGGCAACTCAGACTTTGTTAAAATGCCAGCAGAAATAAACAAAAACAGCCTGGTAAGTTTTAGCATCTGTAGCTAATTTCCCATTTTATGACTGTGCAGAGGATTAATTATTGTTATGATTTACTCAATTAACTTAATTAAAGCTTATAGTTACATTATTGGGGGCATGAACACTTTGAGCGCCAGGTGGATGGTAATATAGGCAGCTACTGCCTGCTCGGAACTGAACTCGACCATGTTTGTACTTCTCTATGTTCTTGCGCTCCTTCTGTCTGATGTCCTGTCCGCTGGGATTGACACATCTATCACAACTGCAGTTTTCTGCTCATTGTCAACCACCACTATGTCTGGGTGGCTGGCCAGCAGCTGCTGGTCTGTCTGGTCCCACAGGACCTTGGCCCTGTTGTTCTCTACCCCCTTTGGCACTGTCTCCTGTCTCTGGGACTTGGGGACTTCTAATCCATATGTGGCACAGATGTTCCTGTACACTATCCCAGACACTTGGATATGCCTCTCAGTGTATGCTGTCCCCAGCTTACATCCTGCTACTGTGGGTTGGATAGTCTCTGAGGCACCTTGTCACAGTCTGTAACTTGTGTCCTGTCAGCTGTGGTGGACTCATGGTTTCTGTTGGCCTGTAGGATACCTAGGTACATGTAGCTGTCCTGTATGTCTGCCATTCTGCACGATAGATAGATAGATAGATAGATAGATAGATAGATATTTTTCATTTCCCCTAAAAAATGGACACTGAGTATCTATTCAGAGTCACTCCTATCATCACACTAAAAGAGACCACAGTGACATATCTGCC